>PVJX010011303.1:0-54019 GCA_004027295.1 Dolichotis patagonum | reverse complement strand
TTCTTCTTTTACCTGGGCAAGTATTTCTGATTTGAATTTCTCCATAGCTTTCCCTATTTGCATATTTATTTCATTTGATATCATTTCAGACATTTCAGGTGTATGACTTCTTTTTTCTTCTATGTACACAGCTTCTAAGCTTTCTTGGGGAGGGCTAGAGCTTTGAGCCTGCCTTTTGGTCTTTCCTTTTGTCATTTTTGTATATTTCCTTTCTTTGAGCAGTGTTTCAATGCTTTCTCTGAGTGTGTGCCAAATTACCTCTTGCACCCTCAGTTCCTGGAGGGGCAGTGGCTCCCCCACATGCTCTTGGCTTCCTCACAGGGTCCTAACTCCCCTCTGTGGGCTCCTGGTTCCCTAAGTTGTAAGGCAAATGCTGGGTGTGGTCAACCTGGAGCCTGTGAAATCTCAGGCAGGCCAGGCCATGGTACTTTGTCCCAAGCAGGTCTCCAGGAGGTTCCCTGCGAGTGAAGGGCCTACAGGTCCCAAAGAGTCAGGCCAAAATGCTGGTTTCTGTAAAGTTCCTGGTCCCAAACAGACCTGGCCAAGATGCCAGTCTCCGCAAAATTCCCAATCCAAACAGCCCAGGCCTCTCTGCGGGTCCAGGAGGTTCCCGGTCCCAAAGATTCAGGCCGCGATGCTGGTCTCTGGGAGATTTCCTGTGGGTGAAGAGCGGGGTTATGGGCCCAAACAGACCTGGCCCAGATGCCAGTCTCTGGGAAGTTCCCTGCAGATGAAGGGCGGGCCTACCAGTCCCAAACAATCGCGCTGAGATGCCGGTCCCTGCAGACTTTCAATCCAAACAGCCCAGGCCACTCTGCAGGTCCGGGAGGTTCTAGTCCCAAAGAGTCAGGCCACGATGCTGGTCTCTGGGAGATTTCCTCCATAGAGAGCTTTATAACAGGGAGTGGACATGGTTAGATATTACTGCTGTGAATAGATCTGGGGCTAAATAGAGAGAAGGAAACTGAAACTTATCAAAAACCTACAAAAATAACAACAAACTATGCAGTATATTAACATATTATGCATATGTTAATTTTCTGAGCCTATGAAATATAACTATAATAAGCTTTACTAGTCTTGTCTACCAATTGCAACTTGCAATTCTATTAGTTCTTAAATTGTTATAATTTACTAACTTTTCTACTTTTTTGAATGTGTGTTAATTATGAGTTCTCATGTACTAATTTTTATCTTCCTATAGACTAAATAATTCCTATTTCTCTTTGCCCTGAATTATAATTAATTTAAAACCTTTGATTCTTCTAAAGTTTTTCTTAAACTTCTTAAGAACTAAGTTGCTTAAAAACTAAAACTTTGCTAACTTTAGGTGTAACTATTGTCTACTTCTGAAGCAAGGTCCTTGTGTGTTCATGACTGAGAGTCTCAGCTATCATGAAATTTCCAGTCTTTCCATAAGAACTGCAAGCCTTTCTAACAGTACATTAACATCAGGTGCTGCTAATCCATTCAAGTGGAGCTTTTCCTGGATTTTGGTAAATATTTTGTATGTGTACTCACCACTAATCTGTGAAATAATTGAAAGAAAGCTTCATCTCATTTTCAGAGTTCTCTCTCTCTATGAAATTGTATGTGATTTGTTTCCTGGAATTTTCCCCTTGAATTCTAACTCTCCAGAGCTTCCAGGATTCTTATCTCCATCTTCACAACCTGAGGAGTTGACTTTCCCAGGCATCCTGTGTCTGTCTGTCTTCCTAGAGCTCTGGGAATCTAAAATTCAGCAAGGGAACCATCGGCCTGGACAACCCAATGACTCAGCAAGGCCTTATCTCAACATAAAAAGTAACGTTAAAATTAAAACATATATTTAAAAAACGCTGCACTCTCTGTTTTTGTGTTTCCCTTATCCTGGGAAATGTCACATCAATCAGAAAAGAGCTACAATAACCGAGTTCATCTAATTTGTTTTCCATCTCTGAGTGACCTCTGCCATTCATTGACTGATATTCAGTTTTTTCAAAAGCACATTTCACGCATTTTCCCTATTTTCTTATTTCAGGCATGAAGATAAATCCTGATCCATCTTGTGCAGAAGTGAGAAGTGTATAAGTATTTTAATTAAAATTTTATCAAGTGAAGAATTTTATCCAGAGTAATTTTGCATTGACTTCACTGAGACAATTTAACTGCTGCTCTATTTCCTACTGTTATGAAAGGATTTCCTTTGCACTCTTTCTTTTTCCAAATACATTTCCTCACAATTCATTATAATCTATGTAAATAAATCATAATTAAGATTTCATTTATCAATTGCTACATCTCTAGTTGAAATTGGCTATGACAATTTCTGCCACTGTGAGTTTGATCTTGTGGGCATTGTTTCTACATAGTCAAACTTTTGCAAATCTAAATGCTTTGAGGCATATTTAATTTCTTAATCCACCAATATATTTAGCTAGTTCAGTTGTAACTTTTAAGAGATTTTCATTTGTCATTTCAATATCATATATCTTGATATAGAAAATGAGTGATCATCTATAGCTATTTCTAAGTTGGATTCATTAGGAAAGTAGCAATAAGTGTGTGACAAAGTAGGATAGAGAGAAACAAAAACACAAAAAGTGAGACTGAGGAATGTATGAAGGAAAGAAAGAGAAAGAGGGAGAAGCATAGATTGTGAGAGAAAAACCTCACTCCTTACAAAGTACTGATTGCTGGGCTCTGATATATAGCCAGAACTCATGTCTGTGGTCACAGAAAATCTCAGGAAACAGATGCATTTTGCATTAAATCTGAACAGTATATTCTATTGATCTAAAGATGATGCCCAAAACTTTTACATGCCTTACAATGACCTGTATTACACAGTCTATTCTTTTCCCATTGATTTTTTTTTCTGATTCTATCTTCAGTGACAGAAAACATTGATGTTCCTTTTTTAAAGTTACTATAATAAAATATTCTTCTTACACAGTATTTCTAGGAAAATTATGCTGCAGTTTCCTTGTTTTTTTTTTTTTTTCTATTTATTCCATATTGCCTAGCTAAAAAGTCACCTTCTTTGGGAAGTTTTCTTTCTCATCTCCACTCAACACTAGTATATATCCCTGTTGTACATCACTTAATATCTTGAATTTTCCCTATACTATTAAGTATCACATTATGTAGTGTGTTTCCTGATTACTTATTGGCTTCATTTGCTAGATTTCACAAACTAAACATGTAGATCTTTCCTTATCTTCAACATTGAACAGTTTTATATATAACAATTATAACAATTTTATATATATATATTATATATATAAAATTCATATTATCTTGTTTTGAAGCCTCAATGAATAACTCAATAGTATTGTTTTTATTATATTGCATCACTCAATTTGTAACTTAATTGAATTAGGTGAAATATAGTGAAGATGCACCCTTAGAAGATCTATTTTTAAAAAATACCCATGTTGTTAAAGGGAAGAAATAGTTCTTATTTTAATTAGTTTGTCTTCTCTAGATAGTAAGGTGATTTATTAGAATACAAGTATGGATTTTAATGAAACAACCATTTCCAAAGGATGTTCCCCTTTGCCACATATTTATTGAGTTAATCAGTGTTCCACTAAACTGCAAATATCTGAAGCTATGCTACTAGTTTCCCCCCAGAGGTCTGTAATACTAATGAGTATCAATGACATGGATATACGATACACCAGGAAGTTGGTAATTTAAGCTCTAAATCCAAAGACAAGACACCAGTGTGGTTAGAAGAAAAGACCATTAACTTCTCTCAGTGTCCCTTAGTCTTAACTGAGTATCTGCTTGTTTTTGAATAAGCCCCATTTTTACATATCTGTAATTCTCAGCTACTGTTAGTCAGGAAGTAATGAATATATAAAGACAGTCTTCTGAATGGAGTGTGGTATGGAACCAGAAAGGGCTGCTTGTCTTTGAGTATCCACAGCACATTAAGTGAGACTGAACCACAATACAGCCTATATATGTTAGCACACCTTCCCAGCATCTAGAAGACTAATGGTTTCTTCAGTATTTTATATGGAAAATGCATCTTGAGAAAGGATATGCAATTCATGTTTTTAAGCATAAAAATCAATGGTGTTTTATTGTAAATAAATTTGTAGTTTATGTTCATATCTTAAAATTAAAGACTGAAACCCTAGAAGTTTTAAATGAAGTCCAAGCACATGCCTCCTCCCACTCCCTGCCATTCATTTTTTTTCTGTTGCTGGGGTGGAGATTGAGGGGAGTGCTACCATTCCCCGTACCCCTGAAATCGCTTCTCAGAGTCAGCTATGTTTCTGTTGAGCACACATAAAGCTAAATTTTCTGACATAAGCATGGATGGTGATTTCTACTTATTGTACTTTGAGATCATTTTCTGTGTTAGCCAAAATGGCTGAATTCTGACACCTGGAAAGTGAAAGTAACTTTTTTTTTTCTGGATCCTGGATACTTTCAAACTATTTTTATTATGATATTTCTGGCAACACACACAGTATGCATATTCATGGATTTAGAAATGCTTCCTATTTCTATAGAATCCTTCCTCATTTGCAGGTGTGATTATGGATTCATGAATGCAGCTAATCACTCGTGATATGTACAGTAATCCAGCTACTGCAGTGACATTTTTCTTGATCTTTGTGATGAAATGAAGGCCCTGACGGAAGCTTGCTGAATGACATAATCCAGTAAATCCTTTAGAAATAGTGAGAGCTGTGTGTAGAAGTTGGTTCCTATGGAGTTTGCTGTTGAATACACAGGAGAAAGACATGCTCACCTCCCTTCTGCGCTCTGCCCCACGACACCATGTCACATATGAGTGATAAGCACTGACACTGACACCCTAACACCTTTTCTTATATTTTTAAAAACAGGGTGAGGTTATGTGCACATGATCTGAAACTGACACCCCATTTGCTTGAGAAGCAACAGAAGACTTTATCTTCCTGAAATTAAGTAGGATTCTGTCCCTGTTTCCACAAAGTATAATCAAAGCCATTGCAGAACTTATGCAAAAATAGGACCTCAGTTCACATCTCTGCAATTTGTTTCTTAATTTTTTTTCACTAAAAATAAAATAAGATGCTAACTTTTTTATGGTCGTTGTATTATATTTCCTCTGTTATCTCAACAAAGCAATGGCACACAGGAAAAAGACAATTTCCTTTCTGTCCGTGTTGCACAAAAGATTTTTAAAACATTTGGAACTCTTAGAATGGATTGTAACCCAGCAGCCTGGAAGTCAGTCAGCTCCTGTGAGACGAGATGTTTCTGTGGTTGGTGGCTTCCTGACACTACAATCCATGCAGCCTCTTAGAGACCTCAGTCCTGTTAGGTGCCAGACAGGACTTGAACCAACAGCTGACAACAGAGTCGAACTCCACAGATTCCAGGCTCATTAAAACTGGTTTGAGGCAAAAGATGTCAACCTGCATAATTAAATGCCACCAGTGATTGCTTCCCAGCTGTGGTTTCCAGCCATTTCACCTGCTTTTCCAACTATCTCAACTTGGCTTCTCTTCCTGCTTTCTTTTTTGACAAGTACCTTGATCAAAACACCTCTGTCCATGTTTCTCCCTTCAACTGTGTCATATGGCTTCCAATATTCCCTCAGTTCTTCTCTGTGCTCCTGTCTAATTTCAGCCTGTGTCTTGCCAGATGTGACACCTATAGTATGATATACTGGACAGAGACCAAATTTTCCTAAGTTTTGTAGCTTTTTCTTCCTGTATCATCTCATGGATTTTGACACATTTGTTGATTTTTTTCCTCATTTGGACTAATTCTTTTCTCCATTTCTTTGAAATTTGTGACATATAGAATAGCAGACATGTTTTGTTATTGCTGTCATTATTATTTGGAGATCAGCAAACTAGAACCACAATGATTAGTAATTGTCTCAGTGCCACACAGGTAGTAAAGCGATTAAGCTAACGTTTAACTCCTGAGACTGAATATTAAATCCCTTACACTCGGTAAATTTTGTTGAACTGAATCCCACTGAGATAGTCAGAGGATGTCAAAAACAGACAGAACCCGGGAATTCTACTCACTAATGAAGGACAATAAGCAGGAAGTCAGTGTAACCAAAGGCTCAGCATGCAGTCGGTCCCACCCACCAGCAGTTACACTTCAGTAGCATTCTTCCTGGGCTGAGGTGCTGGGAATATTGATGCTGACTCCCCGCCTCCAGGAAGTTATATGCCAAACACAAGGGGAAAAACAGTCTTCAAGTACAAAGAAATGAGGAAGATGTTAATTTTCCTAAACAGGGATGATCCGAAGCTACTCTAGCAGAGAGGACAGCTTTGTAATGAGTTCCACAAGTTTGGCATAAATTTCCATGAGCCCTTTTTCTTCAGGTTGGGATTCCCCATTGGAACTAGTTGGAATGAGAATGTGGTTGTGAAGAAAAATCACTTCATACCCAATCTAGAGCTTTTTCATTCAGTTTAAATAGCATGTGGGCTTCTATGACACAACAACAGAGGCCAGAGAAATCTTCCACTCCATTCATGGCCCTCAGAGCCGTTATTTGTGAGCAGCTTGGAATGACCTCACACTTGACCATGATATAGGGGAAAGAAACTCCCAACCTACTATACGTCCAATACAGTGTCATGTTCTCTAAAATCAAAGAATGAATTTTAGGAATGGCGGAGGTTAAGAGTGGAATGCATTTATTAAGAGAAAGAAAGCTTCTGTCTGAGAGACAGAAGGGATCCCAATCGGATTGCCAAAGACTGCCTTTTCTAGGGACTTTTTTTTTTTCTACATGGGATCAAACTCATGACCTCCTGCTTGACAGGCAGGCACTTAGGGTACTGAGCTAAGTCCCCAGCCCTTTGGAGACTTTTATAGAGTAAAGTCATGAGGTTAAATGGGTCAAAGGTGGGGAAAAATGGGAATTTGTAAGGTAGGCATAAAGCAGGACAGAACTGTGGTCAACCAATAAGATAAATTACTCAGGTAAAATTGGTTAAATTAGGAGCCAATGGAGGAGCCAGTCATATACTAAGCGGGCATGCTTAACAGCAGTGACCCTCCTGTAGGGAGGTGGGATGCTGACTCCTGACTTCCTCAGGGTGATAGAGAACCATCTGGACTATGGATCCCTAGGATGTGGTTGTATTTGCTTTGCCTTTTGCCTTAAGATCTGGCCCACACCAGGAGGGCTCTTCCAAGGCTGCAAGGTATCTGAGCTCCTGCTCTGGCTCCTTTGAGGACCCTGCCCTGTCTGACTGTCTATAATATCTCTAACTCGACTGCCTATAACAACCAGATGTCCAAAAGCCTATGGTTTTAAACTACTTGACACATCTCTATTGTATATCACAAGCTGGGTTTTTTTAATCCCTTTTATTTTATAAGTGGTAATTTCAGACTTTGAGAACTGGGATACTCATGATGTATTTTTCTATAATTATTTGACAGATTAACTGGCCAATTTCCAGTGTGGGTGAGAGTTTGGAAGTGAAAAGCATACTGGCTAGGTACGGGTCACTCTTGCATATTCATAGGATGTTTATGTGAGTTTTGGAAAGTTGTTTAAATTTTGTATCTCTCTGTTCCCACCACTGTAAACTGGTTGTCTCTTAAACATGAATGTTAAGTGATTGATTTGAAGATTGAATGGGTAGATATGTGAATACTATCTGCCATATAAGAAAGTTCTGTAAGTATAATCTGTTATTATAATAGTTACAAAACAAGTGTTAAGTTACTTTCTTCCCCCTATCTTTGTATGCAAAGATAAAGCATGTAGAAAATCTGTATAAATGGAAAATAAAAATAAAAATGATTACACATTCTTCTGAGAGAAAGTTACTTATATCTATCATAATTAGTCATAGCTCTTGCCACTTATATTATGGACCGAACACGATAGAAGATACTGAAATACAAAAATCTAATGCCCCCAGGAAGCTGATAAAGACTTACCTTCCTCAGCTAAATGGAAAAAAAAGCAGCATCTCTCAGTTTAATTATATTTCTCTGTTTCACTGCAGTCAAGTTTTGCAAGAACTTGCAAGGAAATGGCAGTGAGGACAATAACATGTTTGATGAAATTTTAGAACACTCAGTGTAAGGGAAAATAATCATTTAATCATTAGCTATAGGTTGCAAACAAAAGAAAGACATCATTCATACTGAGTAGTAGCGTAAGAAAAAAGTATAAAAACAATGTCTACTTCCCATTTCTCATGTGAGTTTTTCTGCAGACTAAAATGACGATTTGGTCCCCCAAGTGACCTATGTGTGTGTGGGGGGTGAGTGGATCACAGGGATACTCGGTCAATCAGTAGATTCATCCGTCTATGGATTCAGTGGCTGAATGTGCTTTCAGGAAGTGAGACTTGGCTGTGTGTGGGTCCCTGGAGAGCAGAGGTGGAAGAATGCATTCTTTCCCTAGCTCCTCCCCTCTCTATTTTCATACTGCCTTGTGTTGCATAGCTTTTCTGCCAAGTTCTCCTGCTAGAAGGGAACAAAACTCCAAACCTACTTGCTGTCCAGAAAGAGTTCATGTTTTCTAAACTCCAACCATGAGCTCTAGGAACAATGGAGAATGAGAGCAGAAAATATGTATTGAGAGAAAGAAAGCTTCTGTCTGAGAGAGACAGAAGGGGTCCCGAATGGGTTGCCAAAGACTCTGTCTTTTCTTGGGACTTTTGTGGAATAAACCATGAAGTGAGGCAGCTCTAAGCTGGGGAAAACATGCCACTCTCAAAGTAGGCTGGCATGAGGGGGAACCAAACTATGGCCAACCAAGAAGATTACTAGTGTAATTACTCAGTGAAATGGATTAAATAGGAAACAAAGGGGGAAGCAAGATGGTAGGCTTAAAAAGTACTGACTCTTCCTGTAGGGGGTCGGGATAGTGACAACTGGTTTCCTCCAGGTGTTTAGAACATCAGTTCCTGATGCTTATCCTTAGAAACTATGTGGGTACTTTGATTTATCTTTTGTCTTGAGATCTGGCCCACAGTAGAGGTGTCTGTCTCCCCTATTGTTACAAGGTATCTCATCTTCTATACTGGGTCCTTCCAGAGCCTGGTTCTGTATGACTGTATGTAATATTTCTGACTCAGTTGCCCATAACACTTTCATCATTTCTTATCTGCATTGGAGCCAGCAAACCAAGCACTGAATGTGTGAGACAAAATAAAGCCCTCCTCTGTTAATTTTGGGAGATTATTTTATTGTAGTGACAAGAAAGCTAAGACTGATTTTGGTACCAGAGAAGTGAAGTCATCACCATAGGTGTAACCTGGCCATGGAGTTCAGAAGTTTTTGGAACAGGTTTGTGAGAGATTTGGAAAAGCTTGGAGGTGCCCGCTAGAGAAGCCCGTGGTTGCTGAGAACTGAACTTGATGGGAGATTGTAACCAGACCTCAGAAGGCCACCATGGTAATAGGACTGAAAAAAATAAAGAGGAGCCTTAGGAGACTTCTGCTGGAAACCAGGACTCCATCGGCACTGGGACCACAGCCCATGAGTTTTGTACTGCAGCAGAAAATTTTTCTTAATTGTGCTCATGTTTGGAGATTTTTTGGGAGACCAAGACTAATGATGGGTGTGGACATCAGTTAATGTGGTGAAGGAAATTACAAAGCAGCCAACATTTAAACTATAGTATAAGTACCGTGGCATATATGCTAGAAACAGATTTTTTACCTACCGATCAGTGGCAGCGAAGGCAAAAGGCAGATGTGAAAAGTGTGCAGTTTAATCAAAAAGGAAACTTGTGCAAAGTTTTGGCCATGAAAAGTCTGTTTGTTGACAGCATTGGTATATAAAAAAAAAAAAAAAAAGGCGCCTACTTTGCACCAGGCATTAGAAGACATGATTTGCGGCAAGTTGAGAATCAGCAAGATCTCAGCCTTCCCAGGCTCAAGAGTGCAAGATGGAAACTTTGACTTGAGAACAAAACCCCTGCTATACCCACTTGAGAAAGAGCTGCAAGATAAAGCCCACTAGGGAATTGGTCGCCCTGGATTTATTTCACCATGCTCAGCCATCCCGCACCCAGAGGTCTTTGCAGACTTTATCCACAAGGCCTGATTGTGAGCCAAATGGTGGAAGACCTCAGCCTCATTCTGTGACTCTGGTCTTTAAGGTAAGCACAGTGTGAGTATTTTGGAGATTTGGAAACTTCCAGCTAGATTTTAGTGATACCACAAAGTATGCCCCTGAGAGGTCAGTGCAGGAAGCTGTGAGAGCGAAGCCAAAACTGCGGTGGAGACCCCAAGAAGCTGAGGATTGTGGATCATTGGCACAGCTGCTGTGGAAAGCCTCAGGGAGCAAAGCCATCCCAACAGAGAGGCTACACACAGCGCTGGAGCTGTCCAAAACCTTCAGTGCTCTGTGTCACTCAGTATGGCTTTCCCAGGGTACTGACCTCGGAGTCACAGGACTTCATGTTTGCCCTGTTGGGTTTCAGCCTTGCTTTGGTACCATGGCATCTATCTTCCCATTTCTCCCTTTTGGAATTGGGAACGTTTATCTTTTTTATTCTTTGCGGGGGTTCACAACAAAGAGTTTAACCTGAGTTTTAGACAAAAAATGGAAATCGGACGTTTCAGGAATTCTGGAACTTTTAAAAACTTGGCAACTCTTACAGATGTAACAAATGCATTCCCTACAGGGAAGAACATGAGTCTTTGGGGGTTGTGTGGAATGCAGTGGTATAGATATAAAATGTTCCCCCAGAGTCACATGCCTTTGGAAAGTGACTGGGTGTAAGAGTGCTATCTTTGTCACTTGGTTCAACCACTGATGAGTTCCTTATCTGAATGTGTTGCCAGGAGGGGAAGCCTGGCTGGAAATGGTCGCTAGAGGTTTGGATTGGAAAAGTTATTCCTGGCTGCTCTCTTTTCTCTCTGCTTCCTGCTATCCTGCGTTGAGCAGCCTTTCTAGGACCCTGCCCCCCTTCACCATTCTGTTTCCTTGCTAGAGTCCACCAGCTATGGAAGACCAGGAACCCACATAAGCCCATCGTCCTTTCACTCTTGGCTATCTGGTATTTTGTTCCTGTGACAGGGAAGTAGCGAAGATTCTTTCCAAATATTTCTAATGTTGTTAGTCTCCAAAATGTTTGTGGATACTTTAGCATGTAAAAGTGTAGACTATATTTGTTCTTTACTCCCCTAAACAAATAAATAAATGTCAAGCTCCCAAGAAAATTAAAAAATAAAAAAGAAGCAAAAATTAAGTGTATATATTTAAAAAAAAAACCAAGAAAATGAACCAGGGGGTACGACAATCCCCAAATTCGCATTATAAGACAATTGTATAAGATGAAATTACTTCATTGTGTATGAAATGAAAATTGATGATTCAATTCTTTAAAAATCATGTTCCCTTTCCATGGGCCTAATTCATTTGATTAGGCAGAGAGACAGATTCCAAAGATGTCCACATTTTCACAGTGGGACCTATGAGTAATTTATAATTCAGGTCAACAGGGACTTTGCACACGTGATTAATTTAAGATTCTTGAGATCATTCTAGACAACTTGGGAGGGCCCAGTACAATCACAGCAGCCCTTGTGAAAGAGAAAGAGAGTAGGAGAGAAGCGATAGTATTGGAAGCATAGATCTGAGCAAAGTGACTGATGAAACAGGTCTGCGAGCCGTGAGAAGCAGGTGAGCTGAGAGGATTTGTACTCACTGACAACATCCAGAAGGAGATGCAGCTCTACTGATAACCGCGAATTTAGACCTGTGAGTCTTGGGCCTCTTGCAAATAAATGTGTGATTCCTGGGCCACCCATTTTCTGGTACCTCTTACAGCATCAAAAGGAAATGTCTACATGATTTATCTATGAGAGTCGTGTTCAGTAAGGCCGGATGAGGAGAAGGCACAAGATGTGCACACACAGAACTGGGAACTCAACAGACTATTTCGGTTTATTTTTGTTTGAAATCGCAAAGTAAGAACAAAATCCTCTTATGACATTCAACAGAAGAGCATGTTGATCCAGAACAGGGCCATCTAGAAAGGTAAATAAACATTAAATACACATAAAAACTGAATCTCTGCTCAGTTGGATATTTCTATGGAGTACAGTAATGACTGCAATCCATTTGGATATCTAATTAATATCTGAATTTACAATGCTAAAGATGATTGACCAATTATAATATTGGTATTTTAGTTACCAAGCATGTTACTAATATTTTTGCAAAACCCCAAAAGTTAGTTCACTCTTATTCAGATAGTACTGTAGAGATGAGTCTCAGCCTCTTCGTGCCATTCCTACCACCTAATGTAATTATACAATTAAAAACCCTCTTGATGACAAAACTACTTCCACAAAGCCTCGTTCAAATGATAACCGAAAACTTTGCTTGTATGTTTAAAAAATCTTTATACAAGTTTCCCAAACCTATATTTATTATGACTACCTCAGGAACAGTCCTTTCATGTTGCTAGGATGGTTTGTTGAATACCAAGTCAATTTTTAACTTGAAACACACACACACACACACACACACACACACACACACACACACACACACACACATTTGGCAGCAAATTGATTCATGCTCAGGTGAGATCAATGAGGATGCTTGGCAAATTAAACCGGATCATCAATTTGAATCGTTGCATAATTTCTTTACTGATAGATCTGCTTAGTTCATGGATTGTTGGCTTGGAGATAGTATGGCATATGAGGCCACTGATAAAAAATGATGGTTTCAGCAACTAAGGCATGTAAGATGAATGAGAAAATGAGGGAAAAATAAGCCTGCGCACGGAAAAAAGGAAACCATAGCAAAATCAGAGCCATCTATTTAAGACTGACCACTGCTGGGTACCAATTGAGATTTGAGTTCTGAACTCAAAGCCTTTTGGATTGATACCTATTCCACGTCTACTGCTATTGGTATCTACTGTGGCAGGAGAAGAGAACGTATTCTTCCTACAGCTACCAATGTTTTGCCTGAGAACATAGCTAGGATGTCTGAATGTGTCCACCATACTCTTTTTGAGTTCTTATTTTTTATGACAGCATTTTAATTTGAGATGTATTTTCTGTCTTCAGGCCACGTCTTGGGAAAAGAATAAAAATCATTAGTTTCAGACATCCTGAAGATATGTTTGACAGCATCTAACTGTCATGTAGATGTGTGTAAACAAGGGTTTCCCTGCCGACAGGCTCTAGAGGTAAGCTTAGGGGTTTTTCCTCCTTACTCTCTAACATGGAAAACATTTCATCTTATTACCTGGGTTCAATTTTGAATTTTTAACCACTACTTATAGCAATATTTACAGTCTATAGCAAATGATTTGACACCGTTAAAACCTAGCAAATGATTTGACACCGTTAAAACCCTCACCTATTCATACATTGCTCCAGAAATAAAATACCTTATAAAGATGGACGGCCCTGGTAGGCATTAAAATCTTAGCTGGGTCACCCACATGAGACACAGATGATGACACATGAGGTTCAAAATCTAAAATTTTTTTCATCCTGCTTTTCTGTTTTCATTTACAAACTGCACTTATTCTGAGTGTCATGGTTGTCCATGAGTACACTGACAAAATATTAAATTAGTAAATACAGCTCCTTAGGCGGCATTGTTCAGGTTCAGAAGTTCACGCAATTGTAAGTACACGCAGTGTAAAATATCTGTAATTTTTGTATGACTTCATCTGCACATTTTAATTTATATGCTACAAATCTTTGTACGGCTTATATAGTTAATTGATGGTGACACAACTTGATTTTTTAAAATTATATGACCCATGTATTTGTGGATTTTAAATTTCAAAAATTGCCTTAATATCTAAGATGCCCTTTACACTAAATGGTTGCACTCTTGGTATTTTCACACCCTACTGTCTAAGGAGAAATACAGTAATTATAATGTTGGTAACCTATTTGCATGATATTTACCATGTTTTTATTTATCTCTATGCACAAAATTAGGAGGAAAGTACATCCTTTTCCTGTAGACATATAAAGGATCTTATTTTACATATAAGCACATGAGACTAAAATAAGGATTTAAGTTCAAGATTCTCTGAATTTGTTACATTGTTGAGGTAAACACATTGATGTAGTTCATAAAAAGGAAAGTAGAGTGGGTCATTAAAATCCTTCCAAAATTTATCCATTTATAGACAAATCCATCTGTACTGACAGTCATCCAGTTATAAGTTTTTCCATCAACATGTGTAAATGTAGCAAGATTTAAATTGTTTCTCTACAATGAAAACACAATTTTGTTCTAGCTTCCTGATTGTATATTATACTCTCTCATAATTTCTGTTTGGTCCTTTGAATAGTAATTGACGTTCATCTCTCACAAGTTGTTTTACCAAGTGTCTTTCTTCCTGTACATTGAATTCGGCTATGAAAAATACAATATTCTTAGCACCCAATATTCATATTTTTGGTTGACAATCTTGAAGGCATGTTAATTTGCTTTTAATATGTATCTCTTGTATCCTGATCTAATCAGTTATTTTGTGTTGCATCAAGAAATAGTGCAAATGGCTTCCCAAAATATCTTTGAAGAAAATATGGTTAAATATGGGCATGAAAAGAATAACACAGTGACATAAACAAGGCAGGTGCTACCCAACACTGGGGAGAGAAGCAGAATGAAATCGTGAGCTCTTATAGTTGTTATGATTTGCCCACAAAGCTATTTTTTTTTTCTGTGCTCAGATGGCATATTAAGCTTTTGCAAGCAAATTAAAATTAGTAAATTAGAATATATATGAATAAAATATATTTAATTGTATGAAAGTTAGGGAATATAAGACCCAATACCAACCTACTGTTAGTAACACAGAATATAATTATCCAATTTGGCATTATAAATAATGTATTCATTTTGAAAATAAAATAAATATTTTCAAGTTTTTAATGCCCTTATATATGGAAACATCTAGGAGATAGCAGACATTAAATGATTAAAAAATACAGGCATCATGTTTGTAAAAATATAAATTCTGATGGAAAATTGCCTAATTGAATGTGGTTATCATCTAATCTAGAAAATAAGCAATAACATTTGAATAGAACCTAAACTATATTTATAAAAATATACTAAATATCAAAATTAAAACAATGCTCCTCTCTTTGATAAGCTACACATTTTATATTTTTAGTTGTTAAATAAAAATACAATTTGTTTAATTACTAAGGAAACAAATAATACAATTTCAAAATAAAATTTTAGATAACATTTAGCCTCGAGATTTATGAAAGATAGTAATAATCCAAGAATGGGTATTATACACTTCATGTAGAATAACTGATATAATGATTGCATCTTGTACAATCAAAAAAGAGAAAAAACCACTTAGAATGTCTGACTAATTTTAAAAGACAAGAGGAGTAAAGTAAAATACAAATAAAGCTGTTACAGCAAAGTAGATAGTGAGATAAAGTGTTTTAAAAGAGAAAAAGAGGTATTTAATAATGAGTCAATTCACTAAATAACAGAATATATTTAAATATTATACAACAGTTACTTTAGTTGTATACTATATAACTACACTGTCAACATTACCGAAGAAACAGGCAAATATCAATGCTTGTACATTCTTGTTCAGAACGTACGCTAGTAATGCAACTGTGGAAATCACTATGGAGATTCTTCAATACACCAAAACCAGAAATGCCATTTGATCCAGTTATTCCCCTACTAGGTATCTTTTGTGAAGAGATAACAATATCGTATTACAGTGACACATGAACCCTTGGTTCATACCAGCTAAATCTGGCAAGTGGCCTACATGTCCATGAAGAAATGAATGAATCAAGAAAATGTATTCACGGACAAGTGAGTACTACTCCGCCAGGAAGAAACATAAACTTGAATCATTTGTAAGAAAATGGATTCACCTTGAAACCGTAAGATTAAGTAGAATAAATCAAACACAAAGATTAAACACTGCATGGTCACTTTTATATGTAAAATCAGAAAGAAAAATAAAAAGCAAAATAAATGATAGATTACAGAAAGTAAGGAAATCTTTTCAGAGGGGAAGGGGAGCAAGAGATGGGAGGAGAAGAAAGTGGAGGAGTTGATGTAGAAAGAGTTGAGATGAACCCTGCACCTGTACTCACGCCCCACAAGGAATAATCCTTTATGATGCAAACATGTGCAAATGGAAAATAAAAACTGAAAAAAGCAATAAAAAATGGAAATCATTGTAACTGATCACAATTGAATCAAAACAGAAATCAACAAGAGAAGGCCAAAACTTCCAAACTATGTTTAACTTGGCCAAATAATACATGGGCAAAGCATAAAATAATATAGTTAGTAAAGAGTTTGAACTGAAGCATACTTAAAAATCATGTATAAAGCATATAAGATATAGCAAATGGCCATTCTGCAAGAAATGTATTGGTTTGTATGTAGACAGGAGCCCAGAAAGGAGGGTAACAATACCTTTTCACATCACAAAGGTAGAAAATGAAAAGAAACTAACTGCAAGATGAAACAGGGATAGAAAATTAAATGGATGGCTACTTCTAAGATAGCAATATTTAATTTACTGTTAGTGATTTCTTACTTTTTTTGAGATTCTGTATTATTTCTACCCTTTTTTCTGTTTTGCTTTTTTTATCTAAATTAAAAAATTATTTAAAAAGAAAACTAAATGAATAAGAAAGTGAAACTTAAGGAAACAGCATGAAATGCTACAATATAAAAGTGTCTAAAATGACTTACATAAAATTATAATGAAAGCAAAGACTTCCCAACAAGAGAAAAAAAGTAGTGTATTTCAATCAAACATTGACTGAAATGTCCTGACAAGTAGATTAAGGTGTAAGAACTTATAAAAATTAATTGAACCTTGAAAATGTAAAGAACAAAAACAATACAAAAATGGAATTCGTAATTTAAAAATTGCAATTTGAAAATCCTATAGGAGAAAATACAGGCTAAGGTCATCTGGATATATCCCACCAAAACTTTAAAGAATAAATGATACTAATCCTTCTAATTTTTTTCCAAAGATTTAATGAATGAACACTACCCAGCTGATCTATGAAATCAGTATTTTCCAGACACCAAAACCAGACCAAGACATCACAAAAAATCTACAAACTAATCTTCTTAGATTCAAGTACAATGATTTTCATTAACACATTACACAAAGCCTAGCAAATGCAAAAATATATAAATGATAATCAGGAATAATTATCACGAAAATGCAAGGCAGAATTCATAACTAAGTTTAGTTCTTGCAAAACATTATGTTAATAAATTAAAGAGCAAGCACTAATTAATCATTTCCACAGATGCAGGAAACCACATTATCCACCATCTTTAAATTAATAGCTAAACACTTACAAAGCTGCAAATAAAATGAAACGTCTTCAACCCAGTAAAGCATTTGTATGGGAAACCTCAAACTTAGCATACTACTTAGTGTTAAAGACTGAATGTCCTCCCTCACATGCGGGAACGACACAAACGTGTGTCATAATTTCTATCTGGCGTTGTGTTATGGGTGCCACTCAGTGAAATCAGGAAGATTGAAAATAAAACCGCTCAAACCCCAAACCCTCCTCTTCCCATACGAAACGTCCTATGTGGACTAAATCAAAACACACTAAGAGAGTTTCCGAACTGTGTTATGGTTTACACTGAATGTCCACCGAGAATACTGTGTGTTCAGAAGCGGGGTTTTTGGAATGTCACTGGATCCCGTGGGGCTTTGCTCACCGCTGCATTACACCGCTCATGAGTCGGTAGCTGAATGCGCTGTTAGCATGTGCGGCCTTGGCGGAAGAGACAGATCCCTGGGCTCACGTGTGCCTCCTCCCTGTGTGTCTCCACCTCTCCCTGCTTCCAGCTGCCAGGACAGGAGTGACTTCCTCCGCAACGGCCCCTTTGATGCCGCTTCTGCCTTGGCGCTAACAGAGTGAATTCAAACTTCTGAAAATGTGACCTAAAAAAAGTCTCCCCTCTTTCAGTGTAGACCCTGGATATTGTTTGTCAGCAACCAGAAGTGATGGAACCAAACTAATGAATAACTTCAGCCAAATCAGGTTACAGTAAAATTATACAACTTTAATAAGTTTATATACTGCCAATAAAACATATAAAAATAAACTCAATAAAAAAGTCCAAGTTTATATTTAGAAAACTACTAAATATTACCAACAGAAAACATAGACAATCTAAATAGAAGATAATTTATGATCAGAGTAGAGATAATATTGTTATGGTTGTAACACTTCCCAAATTGATCTACAATTTTAATATAAACTTGATTACACATCCTATTTTTTTTCTTGTGTACTTATTTTGAAGAAATTGACAAATTCATGCTAAAATGTATATGGAAATGAAAAGCAGATAAAGTGCTCATTCTTAAGTAAACGTAAAAACCAAGAGGACATATTTTCATCTTCTATTGTTGTTTTAACAACTGAAGACAAGTTAAGTCAGTTAAAATTGCATGGAATAATAATTTTATAGTTCAAAAGTTCAACAGTCCAAAATGTCTTACCCAGCTAGTGGGAAGTAAGTGAACATGGGAGATGGAAATCTAAACCTAGATGTCTGCAATTGTTCAGTTCAGTATATTTCGCAACACTACTGTATTTCCTAATGCAAGCATTATCAGTGAATTACATCTCAGTATGTATGACACATAGTAGGTGAATGATATTTCAGTAAAGCTGATCAGCAGTAAATACCAACATCTAATCTGTACCCAGGCCTCCATATGTATATAAATGAGTAGGGTAAATATTCAAAAATAATTTTGGTGCTCTAACTATTCTGTCACCTTCAGATTGGTTCAGTCACCTGTCAGCCAGGGGCAGAGGAAGAATTCAAAGTAGCCAGCAGACACATCACTAAGACAAATCACAAAACTCACTACTTCCAGTCCCAGACTTTTCCTCTGGTAGCCGAGACTATCATAGTTACTACTCTTCGCTGGGGTACTTTAGTTTAGCTTTCCCATTCCCAGACAAACACTTGACACCTGTAATTAGAGGAAGAGGCTATTAATTGGGCTTACGATTTCAGGGAATGCAGTTCACAGTCAGTGGCTTCCGGACAGAGCAGTATGGCAGAAGCTGCTTTGTCAGTCTCTGGCCTCGAGGAACAACAGCAGGGCAACAGTGCCAGAGAGGAAGGAGCGAGGGACCAATATGGTCCCCCAGATCTCACCTCCATGGCCCACTCAGAGAGCTGAGGTGTGCTCCACCCATTCTCTAGACAGCACCCCAGACAATCACGGTGATGCAACAAAGGTTAACCTTCTTGGCAAGACACAATTGTTGTGCAGTGACAAAGGAGTTCTCAAGGCTCCAGGTTGAAAAAGTTCCTCTAAATTGCAGCTCCTAAAGCAATTCCTGAATGTTCGTCCTTGGTCCAACTCGTTCTCACGTTTCTCATGGGATTATCCTAAAGTAGAGGTGGTGAGACCACCAATTTGGACACCTAGAGCCCGCTTTGCATTTCTGCATGTAATTCTTCCTAACAAACCATCATGGACAGAGAAAGAACTGAGATCCAAGGTTACTAGGAAGCAGTCAATGCTCTTAGATTTCTGATTTCATCACTCAAACACTGAGTTCTTTACCCAGTACTTTCATGAGTATAAATTATAAACCAATAGCAATATCCTTCCCAATAAACATGTTTCCTAATTCTCCTTATTTCCAAAAAGCAAATCTAATGTTTTCTCCTTAAAATCTCACTGCCTTCTGATTCCCATAATGCTACCTAGAGACAGAAATTCTAAATATTTCAAGAAAACAAGAATTCAGAAATATAGAAAGTTCAAGCAGTACTACACATTCATATGATTTTGTTTCTCAAGAAAAAAGTTTTCTAAATTTTCTTGCAGTTATGAGGCCACTAATGTGGAATAGTGACATGTGAGTGATGTAAAGCACAAAAACTCAGTCACTGAGCTTTCAGCTCTCTTCTTGTCACAGTAACTAAGGCAGTGTTGCTGACATGGCAGAATGAACCAGTGAAGACACCCCAGCTCCCTAAATCCTTACTTTAAGGGAGCTTCTCAGCAGAACTGCTACAGATCCTAGGGAACTGAGTTATGAGAAAAAAAACTTTAGCATGCAAAGCAACTTATTCAGCATTTTTTTCCATCACAGCATAGCCTAATATATAATAACTCAGGAGACAAAAAATGGAAGAAGTAGAGAAGCATTTCTTAAAGCTTTTACCTTGGATTGTGATCAGATACATTATTTACTTTCATTACTATAACAAAGAAAAAAATATTTAAATTATGATTACTCAGAGTGGAAAGGTGAACACTACCATATTGAAAAGCATAGTAGAACAAAATTAGCAAGGCAAAAACAGGAAATAACACAAGTGCTTAAAGCCAGCTAAATAATAAAAAGGAACAAGAGAAAGCAGCAAAGTAAAACAAATAGACAACATAAAATAAAATGCAAGTAATAAAAACTATTACATCATTTAATACAGTAAATGTGAGCAGGCTGAATTTCTTGATTAGAGATGGATAATTGTTAGAATGGCTGAAAAAATTCTGCACATAAGTTGTTCACAAAAAATAAAAATAAAGTCATTAAAAAGTTTCAAATACAAGATGAAAAAAGTTCTAAAGCAACTATAGCAATGGAACATAATCCAAGAAATATTTACAGCTCAGTAGAACCTACTGAAAAAGCATTCAGCAACACATAAGACAATATATATGAGTTAAAAGTTTGTATTAGCAAGAAAGTAGTATCTTAAACTTCCCTGTATTGAACAAGAAAGCAACTAACAGCATACAGCAAACTTTCTAAAGAGAAATTTTGAAAAATAGGTACAAATGGGAGAGTTCAAAAATATTTTTCGTGAAGTCTGAGAAGTCACACTCAACAAAATACAATGGCTATGGTGAACTTGAAAGTTCCAATTACTATTAATAAGCATAAACATTTTCACAATTGGTATAATTACTTATATTCTTAAAATAAACCCTTACGTCTGTAGAACATTTGTAAAGAACAGATACTCTATTTGACAAATAAATTTTAACATTTTTAAAAGCTGAGAACTTGTAAGTATTATGCTTTCAAAACATATAAATTTAACTTGAATTATTTGGTGGTGGGGGTACTGGGAATCGAACTTAAGACCTTGCTTTGCCAGGTAGGTGTTTGTGCCATTAAGCTATATCCCTGGTCCCTAATATGGATTATTAACATGTTGCTTAAAGGGTTTAAGTTTGAAAAGATGTGCTCTTATAAAAGCCTTTTTAAGATTAGGAAAACAAAGTAAAATTATAACTGAATTAAAATATATGTTATTAAAAATACCATTCAAGGAAAAAGCTTTGAGATTTAGAAGAGTACTTAAATTAATGGTGCTCAATGACTTCTTTATTCAAATAAAACCTAATAAGAACTAACATACTATATATTTATTGGATTAGGTATTTTTTCAAGAACGTGGAAATATAATTAACTCTTTCTGTAAATCTAAAGAGGCAGATGCCATTATTATTATTCCCATTTTACAAGTGGGAAGATTGAGTCATATTGTTATAAAATTCATCATCACAGAGGGGAGCAAGTGACAAAAGCAGCATTCATATCTCAGAGGTCTAGATCTGGAATGCACACTGATAAATATTATGTTGCAGTGAATATTAATCTTGACAAGTCAGGGGAATAGGGTCAAGAGGAAGTAAAAAATAGAATCACAGAAACTCGGAGGCTATAAATAATAGTAAGTGTAAGGTTAAAAGTCATAAAAAAAAGATTAGCTCAACAAACGTGGCTGTTTTGGCAAGAGTAATGCAGTAGGTAACCCATTACAAGCTCAGTACTTAACCGATTAATTCTGTACCTAGGCATGGCTGGTAAGTACACCCTGAAAAATTATCACAGATGCATGCATGGCTGGACAGATTTCAAAATTAAAAATGTAAAATAGGGCTGGGGATTTAGCTCAGTGGCTTAAGCGCCTGCCTGGCAAGCGTGAGGTCATGAGTTCGATCCCCCGTTCCAAAAAAAAAAAAAAGAAACTAAAAATGTAAAATAATATATCTAAATAAATGCCCATTTGACCAACACATGGTTATATGATAACCACAGAAGAGAATCTATGACCTACAGAAATTATCAAGTAGATGGAGAGTTGGTCCTGTGGAAAAGCATCTACACAGTTCTTATAAGATGTTATGCTATCAAAATTGCATAAAATATGATCCTTTAATAACATACTTGTTCAAAAATGAAAATATTTAAAAGGATTTGGATAAAAAGTTTAATGCTCTTTTGCTGTTTTCTTATTTTCATTCATATTCAATGTACTTTAGGATTAAAATTATTTTTATACTGAGATAAAATATATTTTCACTTTGGAACATGAAAAAGACAACCAGATAATTTAAACAAATGAGCACAGGTGTGGCAAATATTTAATAGTATAAATTTATCTCTCAGTCTTAGAAAATGTAATGAAAGAAAAGGCTAAATTTGGATTCAGAATTACTTGACGAGACATTAAGCATAACTTTTTGCTTCACAGTATGGTTAGTTCATTATCTGCTTATAACAAATGCAAAAAGGAGTCAAATACTTGATCCTTTACAGAATAACAATCAGGAGTCTCCTAATAATTGAGATTGGTCTACCAAGCAGAGTTTGGGAAGTAATTTAACTTTTTATGAACACAAAACTTTTTCCACTTCTGTCATACTTGTCATCTTATTTTCATGAGGTAAGTGTTAGAAATTTTTATATTTCCTATTAAAATAAAGTATGTTTTGCAAAAATAGAATTCATTTTAAACCAATGCATTTTAACTCAATTATTGTTTTTAAGAAGATACAGTCAAATCTGATAAGGTTATTAAGAGATAGCTGACTGATAGATAAGGATTAACTGAATCTCACTTCTCTCTGTTGTTGGAGCTGTATTTTTGATATCATGGAGAGGTGAGAAGGCATAGATTTTGCTTTTATAATGTTACGATACCCCTAATTCAGAATATTACTTGAAAAACTTCTTAAATTGTTTCATATCATTTAATTAATCTTTAATTTAAAATAGTTTGACCTGTTCCCAGAAAATGTAACAAGAAAATACCCCTTAGGAGAATACAGAAAAGCCATGAGGTAAAAATCTGTTATTTAAATGTTAATTTGTCTGATCTAAATGTGCCTGAAGTTATACAAACTAACTATGCTTGATCAGGGGTTGAAAATAACAAAAGGAATAAAATATGATATCATTCATTCAAACATTTCAACAGAAACCAAAGAGAAAGTTTTGTAATTTATTATTATAGTAAACAGCACAGTAATTTTTATACAAATGTATTTTTAATATAAAACTCCATAAAGGGGAGTTATTTTTAAGTAAATATATTTAAGAACCCATTGTAACATAAGTAGTGCCTGACAAACTATGCAATTTATCTTTCATCAAAAGAAAAGTTAACTGGGCAGAGTTTGACTTCCGATTCCATAATTGGCTTCCAGCAGAGCTGGTGACATTATTTTTAGTGATGATTTACCTCTGTTAGGAACGCACCACCTCAGTTACCATGAAGCAATTAAATTGAATTAATTTAAAAGTCAAGAAAATAGTATTTTAATGCATTTCAAACAATGACCAAATCAGTTCTTTTTAAACAAAGAATAAAATCCATTTTTATTTGTATACACTACATCTTTCAACTTTCCATCACAGAAGGAGAGGTGAAATCATGTGGGAAATAAGTACAGTGGGGTGTTACAGACCACCTGTCCCCTCCCAAAATGTCAGAAATCTTACGTACAAGAATTTTAACCACAAAAATGGCGAAGAGGAATACAGCTGACCTTAAAGTGGGGAAATTATCCTTGATTACTCAGATGCGGTGTTTACTGTAGGAGAGACAGACAGAGTCAGAATTCTGAAAACTGAAAGAGAAAAATGTGGAAGAGAGAGAGAGAGACAGAGAGAGAGAGAGAGAGAGAGAGAGAGAGAGAGAGAGAGAGAGAATGGGTTTGTGTGTTTCCCAGATTTTGAAACTTTTGCTGTAGAATCTTTCCTACATGGCCAATATATCCAGCCCAGCACCTAAGGTATGGCCAGAGTAATCAAGGACTTTATGAGCTGCCCTTCCATAGATCCAGTTGGATGAATAATGCCAACAGCAAACTGGAGGAGAGAAATATGCAGAGGAGTATAGCAGGAGGTTTTTAAAAGTAGAAGAAAACAGAAAAAAAATCTAAATGTTAGACTAGTCATTAAAAAAAAAGAATGCCTCTTCTTTAATGGAATTAGTCTGGAAGTCAGAGTTTTAAAGTTTGTCTTTAATCAGCATTCTCTCATAGAGTCATTTATAACGACACGTTGTAAGCTGTGTAAGGGAAAAGCATTTCATGAAAGATTGGTTTCTATTTCCTATAATTTGCCCAGACTTAAATTATATTCTGCATTCCGACTTTTATCATTTCTCTTTTTCTAGGTCTATTTTGGGAGCTGGGCTCTCTCTCGCCCTACCTTTACACCATTTATAACAGTGCTCAGGGGCCCAGCTCTGTGGCCTTAGCAAGCCACCTCGTGACGACCGGAGACAAGAGAAGCAGGTAAAAAAAATCAGGTTGCTAAACTGATTAGTATTCATTTTACAAAATTCAAAAGCTGCTTGAGAGCAGAGTTTACTGAACTTCAAGCCTGTTCATATTTACCTATGTCTAGCATAGTCTCCATAGCTTTCTGAATATACTTAAAAACATTCTAAGATCATTTTTATAAAGCTACCTCCATCATAAAAATATGCTTTGAGCTGATGAGGAAGAAAAATAAGATATATTAGGCAGATATGATTTGCAAAGTATCCCTACCTCTTTTTACCCTAAAATAACAAATATGAAAGAATATTTTTTCTTAATGCTATGCTTATGTATATGTGTAAATAATTCTAACTCCAAATGAATGAAATATTAGAGAAATATGATTTTAAAATGATCATGTCAACACCTTTAAGCAAATCGTTATTTGACTTTTACAACATAACTTGATACATTAATAAAAATAAGTAAATTCACAGAGATTTACTCTACAAAATTGCTTAGAATCTGATTATAATAATTAAGTGGCAATTAAAGCAGCTCTAAGTGGGTTTTTGCTGTTGCACATTAACTGGATCATTTGTATTAATATATATTGTTTCTACTCATGATATCATGCATAGTAGAAGGAGGCTTGGGCTCTGAATTTTAATTTGCTCTGTATAAGCATTCAGTGAACTCCAAGTAGCTGATGAATGAACATAGTAACATACTTATAAAGCAAATGTTAAGCTGCAGGTTTGAATTTTTCTTTTCTAAAATTTTATTAACTCCACGTATTAAGGTGAGTCACTTATACTCAGTAGGAGTTCAGCATAAACATATATAAAACTAAAAGTCCTTTAGAAGACTTGGTACTCTTTCATTCTATGCAATCACTCATAAACTGAAGTGAATACTTGGTACAATATTATTCCAGTTAGATGAAAGTTTCACAATCTTCCTCTTTTCAAAATCCCACTATCTCTAGAATTAGATATTTTACAAATACATGTTGAAACTTTGCCACTGTTTTTCCTATCTTGTGTATCTTCAATGGATATATCAGTAAATAAAAATATTTGTTCTATAATTTAAATGAAAAATAAAGTATGCTCAAATCTTGCTCCCAATCAAACATCATCTTTGACAACTAAATGAATAACACAATACTTATCTTTGTCTGGATTTTGAACCCAAATATAGAACTCCTGTAAGTTAAGCTGAATTCCTTGTATGTTGTATAGAATTTCATGGTCATTTTAGAACCATATTTCCCTAATGTTTCATACTTTACTTATTTGGATTTAGAATTATTTTGCATACATACATACTAAGGGTAACATAAGGAAACTCTAATTTTACATCTTATCACAGATGATAGAAATGGTCAACTGTAGAACCCTAACAAGTCCCACTGGGAAAGAGGTAAGAGGCAGGCAACAAAGAAAGATGTCGTTTCCTCAATGCCAAGAGTAAAACAGTGTTCACCACTGTCCAGATATTTTATTTGGCATGGAGTTAAGAGAAAAATTAGAGGGAGAATTGGAATAATAGACCCATCTTCACAAAGGGCAAAATAAAACAAGAGACAGAGGGAAGAATGCTGTGAGATTATGCTCAAGGGCAAAACCAGGCTTTCTTACCATGGGGCAGCCTCAGGCGATTGTCTGAAAATGGGGCCTCCACCAGGAAGTATGGTGACCCGGAAGGAAGACCAGCCCACACAGGATAATCTACTTCCGGCCACAGATGTGATCTGTGACCCATGAACTTATGTGTTTTATTTTCCTCTCCTCCATTAAACATATCTTTAGTCACTTCTAAAATCAAGGCTAGTACAAAGAAACATAAATTTTTGTTTACTTACAATTTGGCTGCATTAGAAAACACCAAAAAATGGGACAACATTCATTTTGTTAAGAAAAATATGTAGTAGTAAAATAGTCAATTATAATTTTAACATTTTGCTTTTATTCTACAATAAAAATGAAGATCTACTTAAATATAAATCATTATGTCCTCAGTCACAAAGTTGGTAAAAGTGAAAATAATTGTGTATTTCTTTTCATTTTAAATTAGCAACCTCAGAAAAAATTCTAAACAGTGAATTTTGAAAGACATTTTAAGCAATGTAGTCAAGGTTTGTGAGGAGAACAATTAGAATCAGGACACAAAAGTTATATTATTATATGATGGTCACCCAGAGTTAAACAGAAGAAAGTGCAGGAAATCTGTCCACAACACTAAAGACCCAGACTATTCAGCCAAGGGCCTGGATCCCGCAGCAATGGGCTGTATGAGTCCAGATGAAGACCCAGAGCCCACGACAGTGCCTCCCACGAGTCCACCTGGGGCTCTAGAGCCCATGAGGGCTCACACTAGTCTGTTTTATGGATCTGGGAAGGCCCACAGGTCAGTAGTGGAAGCTAGAAAGTCTACGCCAGGGGTGAAGGAGCTGTGCCCATAGGTTAGGGTTCTACACTGAAGCCGAGAAGTCACACTCAAAGACCAGGGCTGCCCTGAAAGCACCACAGCCATCCTCAGCAACATGGAGGCCCCGAGCTCCTCCAATAAAAACAGTTGAGTACATGCCAGGAGGCCAGCGTGATGAGTTCATCTTGGAGATTAAACAGCACACATCTACCCCTCCGAAACCAGGAAGCAGTGCTTTATGTAAGGACCAGAGCTCCCACAAAATGAACCACAGCCACTCTCACCAAGGCCCGAGCTCCTCCGATAACAATGGTCGAACTCACACTCGGAAAGGCAGCATGACGAGCTCCTCCAGGAGAACCAATGACTCGGAGCAGCAACACTTAGAGAAACCTACAATGCCTTGTTTCTCCTTGTCCACATCTCTATTTATGCTGGCAACTTTCCTCAGGTGGAACATCTACTCTCAGCACTGTATGGATTTAACCCAGCTGGCATTGAGTTGACCACCAGTTTGTAATCCATGACAATCAATATTTCTCTATTCCTTGGTTCTGCTTCACTCCTTCATTTAGGGACTCATTCACTCATTTGACTGAAATCTCCTGAACACCTTGCTTCTCTGCTGAAGACACTGCTCGAAGCCAGATACAGAGAGACCTTTGAGGCAGCCTACAGTCCACTGGAGAACACAGCTAGGAAATGCTTCCTAAGCATGGCAGGGACTTCGGGAGCCAGGCAGGGGTGCTCACGGAAGTGAATTTGGTCTGAGAATGAAAAAAGATTAGCATATTCCGAAGTGAAAGGAGAGTATTTCAAGGAAAACAAGACTTTGTCCGCAGTCTCAAAGTAGCCATTAGAGAAAGTCCCAGAGGGTAAAGCTGCTATGAGTTCCATTCCTGGTAAAAACAAAAAACACGAGAGTCATGGTGCTGGCACAGCTGTGGAGTAGTGGATGATGGGCGGGATTCGGGCACACAGACAAGTACTAAGTCATAGGGACACAGCAACAGTAGAGCAGAGTCCACTCAGTCCCAGAACTTCCAGATCGCTGCGGGAAAGAGCGAGAGAAGTCAGGTGAATCACATGCTCATCAGTAAGAGCTTTCCGGAAAAGTGCAGTGCTGGGAAATGGAAAACAAATGCCTAAGAACAGAAAAGAGTTGCTATTTTATTGAGAAGCATTCTAGCAAAGTGATTGAGAGTAAGTCCAAAAGCCTAGAGGTGAAATGATACTTAATACTAAGCTTACAAAGCATGTAGTATTTATAAAATATATCACTAATGGTGGACACACCTGTAATCCCAGCACTCAGGAGGCTGAGGCAGGAGGATCTCTGTGAGTTGGAAGATAGCCTGGGCTACATAGGGAGTTCAAGGCCAGGCTGAACTACACAATGAGACTTTGTCACAAACAAAAATACATATATGTACAAATATATATATATATATTTATATTTATATGCATGTATATGTATTACATATATTATATATGTATTTTACATGACATAATATTTATCTTACATCAATATATATGTATAATATATGTATATATAAATATAAAATGTGCCACCATACATCAATATATGTTTAAGACTGTTGTCATTGTTGCCATCATCTCATAGTCATCTTTTTTCTTCTTTTTCATGGGTTCTATTTTTTGAGACAGGATTCTGCTGTCTCTCTTAAGTGTGTCATGAACTCTGTATGGCAATCCTCCTGCCTCAGCCTCCAGCATGCTGGGATGACAGGGCCGCACCACCCTATCTGGCTAGTAATCATCCTGCTGTTGCTGTCCTTAGGGTGGTCACTGAAGCTGCCAGCGGAAAGGTATAATCTGAATGATGCTGAAGGAACAGTGGAAAAGAAGCTGGGTAACAGCAAAGTCAGTGAGAAGAACAGGATGGAAGGGGTGAAAGTAGGAGTACGAGGGATGGGTGCAGACACGATTTTATTGGAGCGGTAGCAGCTACCCCTAAACCGATCCTTGGAGCCTTTGTGAAAGATTTGCCATTTACGCTCTTTCCCTAAAACATAAGATCTGACAGGAAACTAATCAGCCCTGTAAACTAGAGAGGGACAATTCCAGCCCCAACCACCCGGTCCCTGTCCCACCCCCGTCTCCGTCCTGCTCCAGGGCGACTCTGTGAGGATGGACGGCAGGAGAGGCTGACCGGAGCGGGCGATTCAGCCCCCTCATTGGCAAAGCTGATTACTTTCTATCTAGGTCTTTGGAGAGGGTAATGCTGGAGAAGGGACAGATAGATTGTTTGGAGGAGAAAAAGGAGATGAACGTTGCTTTTGTGCAGGTGCCGAAGAACAAAAGTCCACTAGAATCGCTATGAAGGAGCAAAAATAAAAGCGTGGTTAAGTATGACTTCCAGGATGCTGGCCTCACCGTCAGGAGCAGAGAATCACCACCTCCTGAAATGTGTGACTGTGTAGGTCAGGCTGGTTGTGGAAGAGCACAGCCTTAACCCCAGCACTCTGCGAGTCAGAGGCCACAGGACGGTTTTAGCATAGCCAGGACAATTCAGCAATACAGCAAGACCCTTCTTAAAATAAATTATAAAAGGCTGAAGAGGTAGGTTAATGGCAAAGCCCTGAATTAGATCCTTAGTATCATACAAAGAAAAAAGAGAAGGAAAAGAAAGAACAAGAGAGAAAAGACATATATTTGTTAGACAAGGTGTCACTAGTTCAGTTTGTATGTGCTGTTTCATTTACCCACGCATGGAGGGGTAGGAGTGGTTTAATGTGAATCTGAAACTCAAGAGAACTTGGAAGTTGGTTGTATACATTTGAGACCCCTCCCTGTCACAGACATAAATGCACAGACTCATGTTCTGTGTATAAATGAAACTGCATTCCAAAAAATGCAGTCAGTGGGATTTCCTCATGCGCCCGTGTCCTGTCCTTACACAAATTCACCTAGCAGAGGTCAGTCACTTAGCCTGATGTCTCTGTGTCATCAGGTACAAGGGAAGAAGACCGGAAGGGTGAAATCCCAGTCCGAAGCCTCTTCGACTTCCCCTGGCAAAGGAGAAGAGGAGGAAGAGGTCAGGCAGATCGCCAGGGCTGCGCGATGGTTGGAAGGAAAAGCTTGTCCTACTTAGGGTTGGTTATGTCTCACAACAGTAATGTGATTTCTCTGAACGTTTTTCTTTCTCAGTTCTGTCGCTTATATTCTCAGGGTCAATCTGTTTTCCCAACTCACATTGATGTTAAAAGAAAAATAATGTGTTAAAATGAAAGCCAAATAGTCTCCTTTTAGTTACACGATTTTAAGGTTCAATTTTCACCTCTAAGACTAGGTAAGATGTACTTTGGCGAGTAGAAGAGAGACAGTGATCCTTTCTGCAGGAGGACTCAAGAATAAAAAAAAGACAGACAGACAGAAAGAAAGAAAAAAGAAAGGCCAGTGAGATAATGAAAACAGTTATTCAAGAATCCAAAAGGCCTGCCATTCTTTATTCAGCAGTTTTGAAAATAAGCTATTCTTTGGTAGTCCCCCAAATTTCTAATTCCTACCAAAAATTTGGTAGTACATGTGGGTAAGGAAGAGACCATTTTCACATGTGGAGATCACTTAACCCATATGGATCTGAGCTGACTTAGTGCTCTCCATGGGAGAAGCCATGAGAAAGGATTTGGAAACAAGATGACTTTAAACTATAAAAAGTGTTTTAAAGCAAGGAGACCCTGTTTTAGGTCTTGTTGAATAACCCACCGCATATAACTTAGTGGCTTAGTATAAAGACGTTGTTCAGGGTTCTGCGGGCTGACTTGTGTAAGCCAGGAAGCTCTGGCACTGCTGGCCCTGGAATTCAGCTGGATCTGCTATTGGAAGCCTCAGGTGGGCAGGACAGAGAGGCTCTTCCACAGACCTGGCTGCCAGCTGGTCCTGGCTGTGGCACTGTTAGTCAGAATCCCGCACTTGATCTTCACCTATGGCTGGGACTTCTCAATGCACAGGCCCTGAGTTCCCCTAGGAAGCCCAGCAAGAAAGAAAGACCAAAGAAGAAGGGTTGCAGATGGCTCACAGAGGAACTGCAAGTATCTCGAGACATGGACATCACACCAAGTGATGTCGCTTCCACGAGCTGCAACTGGTCAAATTCAAAGAGCAGGATAAAACTCAGATGTCAGACGGAAAGGACCCTTCACGTGGACATAGATGAGGACATGAATGTTGGGAAATACGTCTCACTTATGGAACTTTCTGGAGGCTGTCTGCCACTCTATCACCTTAGCACAATTTAGTTCAAGGTATAGTTAAAATGCACACCGGCATCGTTCCCATTTTAGTTTCGCTTCATAAATATTGTTCAGCCAATAAAAAATTAAAGGCAGTCTACCACCTCCTTCCATATCTGACTGCCTTCATAGCTCTTGTGACAAAATGCAAGTGAAATCTGAGCCAACCACAGCAGTCATGGTTTTATTTTCTGTTGTAATCATTTTTATATAAACTGTATTATCTAAAATAATTTATAAAAATAGAGAGGTAATTTAGCTCCTGACTTCCCGTGGTGCTGCTAATCTTTGGACAGGAAAGATTATGTGTCCTCTTTATATTTGAGAGGACTGAAAGAGAGATTTTTTAAAAAAGTAATACAGGAAATCATAGAAAAATAAAAATACTTATGTGTGTATTAAATTGAAGGTAGATAAATAGAAATTAGGCAGATCTTTTTCAAACAGATGAAGGAAGAAGAGGTGGAGGAAAGGTGGCAGGGAAGGAAGGAAATGGGGATGGAAGAAGAGAGATGGAGGAACGAAAATAGAACTGCAAATGGGGAGGAGACTGAGAACCGGAAGAGGCAGGGAAAGGGGAAAGGAAAGCACTAAAATGCTTTGTGTAAGGGTACTCACTCCACACCACAAGTACAGGCATTATGTACTGCCGTATGTACTAATAAATGGATAGAAAAGCTTTCCAGTTGCATCAAAATGACTACATTCAAAGCACACGACTGCATTCTCCAGTCCTGCTGTTCACCTCTGTTCCCACCTCTTCTGCACCTATAATGGTCTTTACACCTACAAATCAATAGATTTCTAGCAGAATTCATAGTACTCGAATGTTCCCTGTTGAAAATGTGGTCTGTACTTTAGGACAACTGAGATCTTATTGGAAATGCGGGCTTCTGGCAAGCCTGCTGCTTTTCTCTAATTTTTATCAATATCTCCAAATTACTCCCTTAAGCAGCAAAGTTGGAAAAGCATTACCTTACTTCTGAGAGGTTCATTTTGAAAATGTATACAAATTCAGTGTTTTAAGCAATATGATGATTTTGTCTCCAAGAATCAGATTGTCTAGTTAAATAGAGTATGAAAAATGGAGTGAAGGAAAAAAAAATGAACCAACATTAAGTATTTAGGGTAGGTCGAATATTTTATTTAAGAGATCAGTAATGTTAACATATCACATTTTTGTGTGTGTGTAATTTTGAGACAGAGTTTCACTATGCTGTTCAGTTTGGTTTTGAACTCACTTTGTAGTACTAACTGGCCCCAAACTCACAGAGGTCCTCCTGCCCCAGTCTCCCCAGGGCTGGAATTACGGGCAGGCATTACCATGCCTGGCAATATCTTTTTTTTTTTTGGTACCATGAATTGAACTCACGACCTCATGCTTGCCAGGCAGGAGATTATACTGCTGAGCTAAATCCCCAGCCCTGCATTATCATATTTAATATCACAAAACCCTACAGCACAATAAGACAGCTTTTATTTCAGTGATAAGGTAAATAATCTGTCAGGGATCCCATGTGGAATTCATTTAGCCAAGTATTTCTTTCTTCAATAATTATGGACTCTCTACTACTAAGTTCAGTGCAAAGAGTTATAAATGATTGGCTAAACTTAATGCACAGAGGCTGGGGATTTAGCTCAGTGACATAAGTGCCTGCCTGGCAAGCATGAGGTCGTGAGTTCGATTCCCAGTACCAAAAAAATTTTAAAAAATTAAAAATAAATATATAAATAAACTTAAAGTACAGTAATTAAATGTATGTAGAAAAATTTCAAATACAGAGTGATTAGAAGACAGTATCATCACTGTGGATTAGTTCGATGATTTAAAAAAGGACTGTGGAAGGTTATATTGGAAAATTATAAAAGGTTATGACTTAAAAAGTAATTATCTGTATTATTGGCTCTATGTTTAGAGTGTCCTAAGTATTTTACTATTACTATCTGAGTGTTCTGATAACATTAGTAATTGGAATCACCTGTCAGTGGAAAGACACAAAAAAACAAAGTTTACGGGATTAGAATAGGGAGTGAGAGGAATTAGTAGAGTGAATTCAAAGTATGAAAGAGTGACTTTCTCATCATGTTATTGGAGAAGAAAACAAGAATGTGTTACAGTGTCAGAATGGAGATTCCAATATTCACAGCTTTATTTTAGACCTCAATAGTCTCTCCAGGTAATGAGAACTGAAATGAATTAATCTTATTGGTATTACATCAAAATATTTGCTAAATAAAAAGTCTATTTTTGATGCATTACTATTTCCTCCCTGCCCACACCTCCGTTAAATTATAACTGAAGTCTCTAAATATCATTTTTGTCCTTCAAAATCTCTTCTGGCAACTGCTGGGGTAGAAAAAAAGAAATAATAATATTTGAAGACCAAAAATATAACCTTCAAAATTATATGTAGCTTAGCCCCTAAGTATAGAATCATAACATCACAAGTTTAATAATACAGAAAAAATAAAAATACCTACAGCCTCCTCAGAGGTAGATCAACATTACTGTAATGTTGCATTTTCCCCCTTGTCATATCAAAGTGTATCACACTGGTCTCAGTAGAAAATCATTTTCTAGCTGTTTAATAATATGAAGTAACTAGTAATCCAATAAAAAACAGATCAGCAGGTCTATTTAATGCCACATGCCACTCCAAGAGTGTCCATTTCAATGAGTCTGCAGACTGCGTCTCTAAGTAATAAGAACGTTTCATTGTATAATTTAGTATCTCGGTGAGGCACATTAAGTGTTTAGTGAAAGGAATTTAATTGGGCATGGAGCCAAGAGTTTGCTGAAAATTGTGAATTCAAAGATGTTGTATAAATTTCTAAACAGTAGATCTTTGAGCTCTATGTTCTTTTTGTTTTTATAGCACCAAAAAATGAAACAATATATGCTACTTGTGACAAGTAGTGCAAAATAGATCCAAAAGAATTTACATAGGAATATATATATATATATATATATATATATATATATATAGAGAGAGAGAGAGAGAGAGAGAGAGAGAGAGAGTCTTTTCATTAAGTTTTCATACATACTTCTTGTATACATTGCTATTAAATGTTCTAATGCTTATTGGAATGGAATATTTTTCACAAAATTATCTAGTTCAACTTCTCATTTACAGATTCATTTATCTATAGTATTCGATAATTTATTTATTCCTGGGTATATTTACTTAAAATGTCACACGCTTACTTACTTTGATGAAGATAAGAAAAAATAGTTCTTACCTCACAGTGTTTTTGTAAATATTCTATCAGATAATCATTGTTAAGTATCCAATATACTTAATAGCATATATTAGTTTCATTATTACTAAAAATACATATATATATATATATATATATATATATATATATATATGCGCATTGGAAGAGAGACAGAGACAGAGAGAGAGAAAATCTAGTGTGAGAAATAATCTGCATTTAAAAAATAATGACTGCAATATATAACCCAGTCTCCTATCACTGACATGTTGGTAAGAAAATTAAGAAATATATGTATAGCAAGTGATCAAGGGAGGGGGAAAAAAGGAGGGGAAATTTTTTAAAAAAAGATTGAAGAAAAAAATGGAAATAGAGCTTCCGCTAATGGGTAAGAGCAGGAGAACTGGAGGGACAGGGAAGAAGGTGGTCGGGGAAGGGGACAAAAAATTAAGCTGTGTCATGTACGTGTACAGATAAATATTAGGCTCCAGGATAAATGTTAGGCTCCAAAAATCCAGCGATAGGGCAGAGATGTTGACAGACCAAATCACTTCCTTCCATAGTACCTACCAGATGTTTTAAATTTCCCTTTTGGCAGCTTTACTTTCAACTGACTCACAGGCACTCCGTTCTATTTTTGGAGAGGTTTAATATTAGAAAGTGTAGTTTTTTAATCATCCCATACAAATATTGGGTTCAGTACTTTTCAAACTGTTTCCCATTATAATCCTAAACTCTAGCTGGTGCATTTCAGCTCATTGCAAATCCGATGGGAAAATGTGAAAGGGTGTCCCTCAGTGCTCTCCTTTTCCGTAGGTAGCAGGAGGTGACCAGTGAGGTGCTCCATCCAGAATGCCATTGTTTTATTTCTGTTGACTTCTCTATAAAACACCATCCACAAAAGGGTACATAACAGGCTGACCTGGTCACTTGCTCCCAATATATTATTAAACTGCCTTATATTTCCTCTGGGATAAAATTACGGTGTTATTTCCTTTAAATGATTTTATAGCAAAAAGACATCAGAATTTCACTTGAGCCACAGGAGAGATCTCGGGAAATAAAACCTAACAAAGCTGAGTCCCACTAATGAGAGGTAAGCGAGTTAGGGTTTTGCCATGAACTCTGGTTTTCATTACACAGTTGGGGAAAGGGGATGTAACAAGAAGAAGGATTGAATGGCACAGGAGAGGGTGAACATGATTAGATTTCACTTTTGAAGAGAATTTTAGAAAATACACTGTCAAAACCTCACAGTTACCTTCAGGATTTTTTTTAAAAAATTATAGGCAACATTGTTTTTCCAAATAAGAATGTTTTCGAAAGTAATTTTTTTTCATTTTGTGTTTTTCAATTTAAGCCAAATAATTGAGCTTGTGGTTGAATTATTTGTTAATAGAAATGAGAGATATGGATGTGATATTTGCCTCTGACCGCTTAGTCTTATATTCTGCCATTGTGATGTCACATTTTACCCGTCTACATCTAATCTGCTGATTAGTGATGGCTGTGACAAACTTACATGTGTCAAGCTGCTCTGGCCAGCGAATACCTTTCTGGGAGATATAATGTTTTATACAGGAAATGCAGGCTGCTGTCTATAAGGCAATCTGTGGACAACTGATAAAGTATTCAAACATTACCTGCAGCATGAGAAGTTGAAAGGAAAGCCCTTACTAGTAGACTGTCTGCATATAGTAAGAATAGAGATTAGTGGTCATAGTTTTCTCTATTATAAAAGGAAGGTTAATAAAAATGAACAAAGTGTGGCTTAAATTAACCATAATAAGATTTAAATTGAGTGCAACATACAACTCCTCTTAAAACATCTGTTAAATTTTAAATATTTGAAATAGATTTAAATATTTGAAATAGTGCCTTTTAAGAAAGAATATTTTGCAGGGTAAGTTTTCTTTATTACATTATTTACTAAGACACTATCTTTACTGAGGCAGAGAAAGAAATTCTGCCAAAAAAAATGTGTATATTTGGAAAAGAAAAAATTCAAATAAATGTTTGATACTAAATTTATTGAGACATGATGAGATTAATGCAAGTTACTCATGACTTCTACAATTATAAGTGATGCTCAAAGTAGTAGACATTATCTTCCAGACATTTATTAGTACAGTGAACTGCTTATGTGTGTAATCATGTTTGGCCCTCCTACCATAGACAAGTATACATATATATTTTTTTCTAGGCATACCTAAATAAAAGTTTAAAGAGCAGCCCAAGATGTCAGTTTAATTCTCACAGGTTCATACTTCCTGAGTAAATGAGAATTTTAAGTGTTATACACAGATTTCAACAGATTTCCACCTACAACCAAGGTAAAACAATGACCAGATTTAGCCTACCTGTTGAAACAAAAATCAGATAAAATGTACAAGACAGTTATTCTTTAAGACGTGGAAAATCAAGCAATGAAGCATAATGATTTCTAAGGAAGGTAAGAAAATTTAGTGCTATTTGTAAAACTGGGGACGAAATTTCACAGTGTCTGATATATTACGACAATTACAGAGAGCATTCAATCACGGTACCATAGGAGCCTTAGATCATTTACTACAGTAGCAAATCTTAAAAGCAGACCTTGAAAAGATTGACCAATTTTCAGTTTTCCAAACTGAATTCCATATAAAAGCTCAAAAACATTGATAGGAATAAAACAAAAATCCAACACCCCTGAGAGAGAATAAACAATTAAAATGCTTGCAGAGAGAAGGGAAAAAATGATTCAAAACTAACACAGGTGCTAAAGTTAGTAAACATTACAATAATTTTACTCCACCTGCTTAAAAATGTTAAGGAGAAACATGATGAAAAATATTTTTAAATACCCATAGTAAACAGCATAAGAAAATTACAAGAACAAAAGTGAATGCAAAGTAGACAAATTGAAGCCAATAGAAAAAGCGATGCATGTCAGAGTTGTCTCTTTGAGAAAACTAAATTTTATATACCTCTGGCTGCACTGATGATTAAAAAGGAAAACTATACTACAATTTCTACAGATATTAACATTCTAACATGGGCTTGCTACAGTGGCTAATTCTTAGAATCTCAGCATTCGGGGAAGTTAGGCAGGAAGATCACATCTTCAAACCTAGCCCGGGAAACTCCATGATTGAGCAAGACTCTGTCTCAAAATATTAATAAATAAGTAGGCAGGAAGATAGATAGATACAGCATATAAGGATGTAGCTCAGTGTAAAGACCCTTGGTTTAATATCTAGTATGGAATTAAAACCCAAACAAAAAAAATCGTTAAAATAAGGACAAGTGACAAAATTATTATATTAAGATTATTAATTTGAAAATTTAGACAAAGTGACAAATTTCTCCTCAAAAGATGAAAGCACACTCACAAAAAATGTGGCTGAACACATCTGTATCTATTCAAAAACCTAAATTCGTAGCCTAAAAAACTTCCAATAATAAAATATCCAGCAAATTGCATTTACTAATGAATTCTGTCAAAAATTTAAGGAAGAAATAAATTTTAGTCTTACACAAATTCTGGAAAACCATTGAGGAGGAAAGAATGATTTCCTGCTATTTTTATGAAGTTAACATGACCCTGATACTAAATGATCACAGATGCAAGGAAGTTACAGCTGGTATGATTGAAATGGTATAAACAAACTTTTCAACATGATACAATATCTAGGTGAAATTGTAGGTAATATTTTAGTGCTCAAAAATATTAGCCAAGGAGAAACACTTAACATGAGATCTATCTTCCTCTAACAAATCTTTGTGTAAAGAGAAAAAAAGCAAAACAGAAAAAAGGGTAGAAATAATACAGAATTTCAAACATAATAGGGTAAGAAATCACTAGCTGATAAATGACATATTGCTACCTTAGAAGTAGTGGTTCAAGTTACAAAATCAAAGCATAAAAAGTGGACAATAAAACAATGACTTTTCCACTGTTGGTGGGAGTGTAGACTGGTACAGCCACTGTGGAAATCAGTGTGGAGATTCCTCAAAAAAACTAGGAGTGGAAGCTCCATTCAATCCAGCTATTCCCCTCCTGGGTATTTTCCAAGAAAAATTGAAAAGGATGTGTAACAGTGATATATGTGTACCCATGTTTATAGCAGCGCAGTTTGTAATAGCTAAATCTTGGAAACAACCAAAATGTCTATCAACCACAGAATGGATGAAAAAGATGTGGTATTTTTATGCAGTGGAATATTACTCACCTCTAGCAAATATTTAAATAGCAGATGCAGGAGCATGCATTGCAGGTGCCAGCTCTGCTGCCAGGCTGCAGGGCTGCCTCTTTTGCGCCTGCAGTTCCATGACTACCCACTTTCCCAAGCCCTCCCAAGCCTTTGATAAACACCGGCCCACCTTCTGATTTTGTAAATTTTGTCTTTTAGACATGTCCTATAAGTAAGTTGCTGAAGTATTTTCTTTCTGAACCTGGGTTATTTCATTTTGCATAATGCCCTCAAGAGCCATGTAATTCTCCGTACTCTGTTTAAAAGTTGAATATTATTCACATCCACACACATATATTTACCTATTAGACTGCATTTTTTATTTGTCCACCTGTGGATAGATAATGGGGGTTGCTTCTTCACTGTCACTATGGTAAATAGTGCTGCAATGGACTTCAGGATGCTAATATCCCTGTGAGCTCAGACTGTGCTCTATGGACCAACATCCAGGGAGGCATTGCTGGATCATGGTGAGGCTCTGTCTTTAAATGTTTTTCAGTGTTTTCAGTGTTTCAGTGTTTTTCAGTGTTTCTTAATGTTTGCCCTCACAGTGGGACAATTTCGCATTATTGCCAATGTACAAGTGAGGCAGTTCACCCACAAAGCCACCATTCTTTGTCGTCTTCCACTCTTTAATAATGACCATCCTGATAAATGTGAGACGTGTGTTTGATTTGCAAGTCCCTGATGAATAAGAACATTAACTGCTGTTAAGATGCTGTTACTCATCAGATGTCTTCTTTAAAGAAATGTTTATTCAGGCCCTTAGTCCATTAAAAAGCATCAGGTTGTAATATGTGAATTATTGAGATGTAAGACTTATATTTTCATACATCTTGATATTAACTCTTTGTTGTGTGTGTGGATTCCAAAGATTTGTAAACACTTTATCGATTGCCTTTTAATTATGTTAATGGTTTTATTGCTATGTACAAGCTTTATAGGTTAAGGTAGTCTCATATATATATATATATATATATGAGACTACCTTAACCTATAAATATATATGATATATATATGATATATATGATATATATATGATATATATCTATCATATATATATTATATATATATATATATATATATATATATATATATATATATATATATATCATCATAAAGCTTTTCCCCTAGGATTTTTTTCCTAGGCCTTTCAGTTTCAAGACTTATGTTTAAAGTCTTCCATCTATTTTCATTTGATTTTCATGCATGGTGTAAGAAAAATCCAGTCTCGTTCTTTTGCATCTAGATTCACAGATTTCTCAGCATCTGTAGTGTGTTCTCGGTAAGCCTGTTGAAGATGAGGTGATTGTGTATGTGGATAGATGTTGAGCTATTTTGATATATTAGTCTGTAAGTCTATTTTTAAAACAATACACTATTTTGACTCCTTGTTTGTTGTGTATTTTTTAGTCTCTGTAATACTTACGTATTTCTAGTTTTGAGATATACATGATACAGATATAGATTAGGATTTAGATTTAGAGTTAGAATTTTTAAAGAGTGTCTTACTGTGTAGTTCAAACTGGCCCTAAACGGATGACAAACTCTCTTCCTCAACCTCCCGAGTGCTGAGATTACAGACATGTACAATCACGCCTAGCTTTGCTGCATATTTTGAAACCAAGAAATGGCATGCCTCTCCTATTCCCTTCCTTCTCATGATTCTTTAGGCATTTGAGTGTTTTGTTTTGTTTTTAGCTTCAGGGATTGCACTCATGACCTTGAGCTTGCCAGGCAGGTGCTTAGGCCACTGAGCTAAATCCCCAGCTCCTATTTGAGTGTTTTCCGAATCAACATAAGTTCTAGCACTGTTTACAATGCTTTTGGGAAATTTCTCAATGGAGTATCAATAGGGATTACTTTTAATTTGTAGATAGTTTTGAATAGTAGGATAATTGTCATGTTAATGTTAAACCTTCCACATTTGTCTTGTTTCTACAATATTCTGTAGTTTTTTGGTGTACCCATATTTTACTTCCTTAGCTAAATTTATTCTCAAGCATTCTGTATTTTATATTTGGTACTATTATAAATGGGATACTGTTCTAATTTTCTTCGTAGACAGTAAAACCTTGGATTGGGTGTCACTTGTTTGTTAAGACAAGCAAATACTTCTAATGTCTTTTAGCTTGATAAATGAGCTGTGCCTTACAATATGACATGGAACGTCACATGATCAAAACTGAAACAGGGGTACCTGTCTCTCTCCTCTCTTTGCTGTGAGATTGTACGTGATTCTCTCCCAACAACTGAAGATCATGGAGACCTCATCTGCAAAAGAGAAAATGCACAGAAAAGCCTCAGTTCAAAGAGTTTAGGGAGATTTTAAAAACATGGGCAGCACTGCAGAATTCTATAGAAAAGCACCACCCAAATAAGGCTGTTGTAGTGCGACTTATGAACCTGCTGAAGGACAGGGCAATGCCACCTTTGCCTGAGATCCTCAGAAGGGGGCGAAAGTGAGTGTCATGGGTTGGGCTCCTTGGTAAAGCTGCAGCATGAGGAGATTGTGTGGAGTCCAAAGAGGGCTGTGCTGCCCTCAGTAATAGTGAAAATCGTCCTGCAGGCTAACCTCCTTCTCACTTTTCTCCTGCACACCAGCCGCGAAGGTTTTCCAAGGTAAGGGCAGGTTAATGTGTTCATTTTTCTATATATTTTTGTATTTTATGATTTTGCATATTGCAGCATTGCAATCATGGGTACATGAATATTTCGTGGTTGTGAAACAAATCTTCTGAGTTTCCATTATTTTTTAAGGAGAAATTTGCTTTGGATTACAAAGGAAAGTGCTTTGGAGGCCAAGCATGTTTTGGGAATGAAGTGTGCTTGCAAACCAAGGATTTTTTGTTTTTTTTGTACCAGGGATGGAACTGAGGACTGCTCTCTTGCAAGGCAGGCACTCATGCCGCTGAGCTAAATCCCCAGCCCAGAAACCAAGGATTTACTGTGTGTGTGCGTTAGTTTTAAGAACTAGAAGCGGGTCACATAAGGACCAGCAGTGCTTCCCCGGTTCATATTTTCCCATTCAATGAATTGGTCATGATAATTGTCGAATGCAAATGATACTTAGTGCAAAAATAAGATGAAGAAAATAAAAAGAAAGATAGAAGCACAAAAGAAGTGCCTAGGAAAAAAGGTCACTTTGGAAGAAAAACAAAAGATAGGTCCTGCAAACAGTACAGACCAGCACAGAAACAAGAGGGCTGCGGTCTTGAAGTCACGTGCAGCCCTCTTGTGGTTTTATGTCCTCTGCTCTTTGATCCAAGGGGGACCCACTGGATCAGGTCCTGGAAGATCGGTATCGGGTGCCAGGTTCAGCATGTTCTCGAGCCAGAAGATTGATACCAGGTGAAGGGCTTGCCTTGCTTTGGGGTCACAGCTGTGTGTCCCTGATCGGCAAGACTCTTCAAAGGGCAGGTTCTCTTCCATCGTGCCAGAGAGGTTACTGTGCCCTGCCCTCCTGCATCACCACAGAACTGACTTTCTCATTTTGTATTCTGCAACTTTACTAACTTTATTAGTTCTAAGCAGTTTTTATTGAGTCCCCTATGTTTTAATATATAAAACCCTGTCAGTAATAAATACAGACAATTCTCCTTCTTCCAATCTAATTTGGAAGTGTTTCATTTCTTTCTCTTTACAAAATTGCTCTGGCTAAGACTCCCAGTACCTAGTTGGAAAAAAGCAGTGAGGAAATTCTTACTTCATTATTGATTTTAGAGGAAAATTAATCAGCTTTGCACTGTTAAGAATGATGTTCTCTGTAAGCTTGTCATATAGGGTCTTTATTCTGTTGAGCTGTGTTTCACGTATTTCTACTTTGCTGAATCTTCTCAAGTATTTTTTCTGCATATACTGAGATTACATGATTTTTAACACTTTATCATGTTCATGTAGTATATTCCTTTGTTTTTTATATGTTTACTTTTTCTTGTATCCCATCTGGCTATAATAAAGGTCATCCATGAATGTACTATTCGATTCAGTTTGCTGTATAGGATTTTGTTGAAGATTTTTTTTTTTTCATCTGTATTCATTAGGGATATTCATGTATAGTTTTCCTAAGGTGCCTGGTGGCCCCCAGGCCTCATGTATTTGCATTGTGCATTTGTAATTGGTTCATTGTTTAGTGCTTGGATTGGTGGTGTCAGTGCTACACCCTCCTAGGGGGTGGAGCCAGGATGTGATGTAATGGCAGGAAGAAGGGGTGTCTCTTTCTCTTGCCGGTTTCGCCCTTCTGTTTACATGAACTGCAGCCGCCATGCTACCTCGCCTTGGAGCCAACTGAGTATGGACTGAAACCTCCAAAAACTGTAAGAAATAAACCTTTCCTTTCCCAACGTTGGGTATCAGGTATTTTGTCTCAGTGACTAGTGAAAAGTAACTAAGACAGTGCCTTCATCTAATTTTAGTAAAATAATTCTGCCTTCATAAAATGAGTTTTATGGAAGATTACAGGGAGAATTATCATTAATTTTCCTTTAAATGTTTGGAAGCATATACCTCTAAAGTTATCTGGTGTTGACTTTTCCTAGTTAGGAGGTTTTATTTTAGTGATTCAACATGACAGTAATACGTTATTTATGTTTTTCTATTTCTTAATGATATATTCTTGCTATATTCTTTCCCACTTAGGTTATCAAACTTGTTGATATATAATGATTTGCAAAAGTTTCTAGCAATCCATTTTATTTGATTTTTTTTTTTTTTTTTTTTTGCTGAGGTCTTTGGAATTTTCTTCCTTCTATTAACTTTTAGTTTAGTTGATTCCTTCTGTAGTTCCTTGACCCAAAAATTATGTTAAGATTTATCTTTTTTTAATGTTGGCATTTATTACAATGAATTTCTCTCTTACAATTTGTTTTGGCTTTATCTCATATGTTGTGGAGGCATTTTGTTTTCTTTTTCTTAAGGTATTTTCTCAATTTCTTTTTACTTTTTTCTTTGACCTTACAGTTGTTTAAAATGTTTATTTTGATATTCAGATACTTGTAATTTTTTGCAGTTTTTCTTCTGCTGGTGATTTCTCATTTCATTCCATTGTGGTCGGAAATGATATCTGGTATGAATTCAATCACTTTCACCTTATTAAGATCATATTCTGACCTACCATGCAGTTCTTTCTGGAGGAGCTAGGTGCCCTTGAGAGGAAAGTGCACCATGCTGTCATCAGGTGGAATGTTACTAAGCAGGCCCATAATCCTCCGTTTATTTATTGTCCTTCTGTCTAATATTGAAGTCCATCATTATATTACTATTGATTTATTTCAGGTCTTTCATTGCTCATTCTATACATTTAATTGTTCTGCACTCAGTGAGTTATGTATTTGGCTTATCTTCCTGGTTGTTTGATACTTTTATCATTATGAAGTATCCTTCTCTCTTCTAATAGGTTTTGAATAGCAGTGTCTATCCCATATAAATAGAATCACTTGTGATTTCTTTTGGTTTATTATTTGTATAAGCTATCTTTTCACTTTCAGTCTGCAAGTGTCCTTAAATCTAAGTGAATGTCTTATAAAAAAAAATCTATTACTGGGATTTGTTCTGTTTTTAAAAAAAACTCATTCACCTACTCAGTTTTTTGATTAAAGAGTTTAATCCATTTGTAGCTAAAGTAACTGTTGATTGAAAAAGATTTACAATTGCCAATTTTAGGGGTTTTGGGGGTTGTCTGTACTACTTTTGAATGTTTTTCTGTTTCTTAATGCCTTGTTTGTACTTTTAAAAAAATTTGTACTAATGTCTTGATTATTTTCTCATTTTTTGTGCAATTTAGATATTATTTAAATTCTCTGTAGTTTACATAAAATATCTTATATTTACTTGAGCTGATGATAACTTTATTTCAAGTGCCTAAAATACACTTTAATGTCTCCCTCAGAGGTATTATATGGTTGTTTTCATAATTTACATTGATTCATATTGCATTTCTTTAAATGTATTTTAGTTGCAGTTTTTAAATATTTTTTAAACTTTCATGCAAGAATTAAAAATGATTTAACCACTACCATTATAGTAATGCAGTATCTCATGTGTCTATATATTTATATTTGCCAAAGTGTTTTATATTTTCCTGAGCATTTATGTTCCCTTTTTGGTTTCTTTCAAATTGGAAAGGACTCTAGCTTTACTTGTAACACAGGTCTAACAGACATGTCACCTTTTGTCCAGAGGAATGTTTATCTATCTCTAATTTTTGAAGAAGAGATTTACAGATGATAGTATTTTGCTGGACAGTTTTAACAATTGTTTTTCTTTTGGCACTTTCAACATATGATTTCATTTCTTCTGGCCTGTAGTATTACACTATAAAGAATATTGCTCCTGGGCTTTTTGATGATTCCCTTGTTGCTTTTTATTTGCTAGTTTCAGGTACTTCTCATCTGACTTCTGACAATTTTATTATAATGTACTTCAATGTGGATTGATTTGCTTTCAATTTATACAGTATCCTTTTATGTCCTGAGATGGAGGTCTACTGGGGACCCAGATTTGGGCAATGCATTCTTTTTTTAATAAATTCTTGGTCCTTTCTCTTTCTGTTTTCCTTTTAATATCCACATACTGAATGTATTAGTTTGACTGATGATGTTTTCTAATATCTTTCAGTTTATTGTTTTTTAATTTTTGTTCCTTTTTCTAATTCTTCCTCTGGGTAATCTTCCATGACCTGATTTTGAGGTTACTGACCTTTCTTCTCTGTCTTAACTTTAAAATCCTCCCATGAAGCTCTCAGTTCAGTTATTGTGCTTTTCACTTAATCTTTCCTGTTTGATGATTTCACTATATATTCTGTTTATTTTCATTCTCTGTTTGTTCTTGCACTACTCTCTTCAACTTGGTGAACATTTATATGAGAATTACTTTTAATTCTATCTTTAATAATCATATAACTCAATTATTTTAGGTTTACTTTCTGGAGATTTCTTTTTGGATGTGGGTTTAGAGCAGCTTCATTTGAATCTTTATTGATTTCACATTCTGTGTTGGTATCTATGCATTAGAGACAGGTACATATCAAGGTCTTCACAGTGGGCCTTCCATAGGAAAAGACCATCAGTTCATCCAGTCAGACATTCAGAGATCTCTAACAAGTGTTTCCCACCCAAGGGAAAAGCAAGTAGCTTCATTTCTTCTACTTATCTGTGGGAGCCAGGAGCCAGGGGGTAGGTGGAGCAATTATATCGCCCCTTGAATCTATGATGTCCCAAACTCATCATGGTACTAGGGTTGGTGAACCATGATGATGTTTGAGCATTGCTAGAGATGTTGGGGTGCTGGACAGAGGAGCCAACTCTGTCTCTCCCCATAGAGAAGCAAAGAGCAGGACATTTTAGCTGACTCAGTCTTTGAGGTCACTGGCATCTGCCAGGCTAAAATGCCATCTTCAGTCTATTCTAAGTGGCTAGTCTGTGTCGTCCCATCAAAGGAAACAGATACATAAGCAAAAGCTTTCTCAGCCTGGAGAACTTGGAAGCCGGGGGTCTCTTTCTGATAGGATGATACTTTGCCAGGGATGGGATCTACGTAAGTGAAAGGATGATTTAAAGCTTTTGATCAGCTTCTCAATGTCTGGTTTTGTATCCTCTGTGGTTCACATAGTGTTTGGATTGCTACAAAAGGAGTATTTGCCTTTTCATGGAGACAGTGTGTTTTTATGGGAAAGGGAGAATCCAAAGTCTTCTCTGTCTTGATTATATTTCTTTCTCATCTAGGATATTTTTTAATAGTGTAATAGTAATTGTGTTGCATCTAAACTCAGCAATAACACAGAAAATTTATTTTTTCACTTTTGCCCAGCATTTTGTTAAGAGTCTAGACAGGAGGCAAGAGAACAATAGTAAGGGCATTAAGATGGGAATAAAAGAGGTAAAATGATGTTTAATTAAAAGACAATCATTTGCATTAAACATCTGATGGAGTATTCCTTTAAAAAGCATTTTAATTCAGCTAAGTGAATTTAACATGATGTCAAAACTAAAGATCAATTTAAAAACTCAACTATGTGTTTTTCTACTCACAAATTACAATCAGATAAAAAATCTTAAATACCGTTTAAACACTTTGAGAAATATGAAATAAGTAGAGATGAATTGATCAAAAATGTGAAAGACTTAAAATTAACTTTTATAGTTCTGTACACTAAAAACTACACATTTCTCCCAAATTTAAAGATGGTGCTGCATTTGGAAAGTCTGTCACCTCCAAAAGTCATGTTGAAGCTGAATGCCATTTGGGGTGGTGTTAACAGACAAGATTTTGGGGGAAAGTGTTACGGTTTGTGATCTGGAATGCACCGCAAAGCACTCACATTTCAGAGGCTGGGCTTCGGAAGGTGTTTCCATCAGGGGTCAGCCTGAATCCTCAGATGAAGCCATAGCTGGGTGTGCTGTGTCCCTCTGCTGTGCTGTTTCTGTCGTAAGGCAGGTCACAGGCAGTAACTGTAAGCCAAAGTAAATGTCTCCTTCCATAAGTCATGACATCAGGTGTTACCTGTCAGCAAGAGGAAGGTCCTAGGAAAGAAATGGTTACGTCATGAGGGTCCCTGTCCTGTGAGTGGCTCTGCGCCTAATGAAAGGCCTAAAAGGAAGTGATCTTTCTCGTGCTGCCACGTGAAGACACAACACACGACCTCTCCGGAGGGTGCTGCAAATGAGCACCACGCGAGAAGCAGAGCAAGAGACCTCTGCACACATCGCACCCGCCAGCACTCTCGCTGGGACCCTCATCCTTCCCAGCTCTGGTAAGTAAATTTATGTCCACCACAAATTACTCAGCTTGGGTACATTGTTTTGATACCACAGATGGAGAATGATAACCTTATAAATAGAAAAACCTGGCACACAGGTCAGCAGCTTTAGATTGCTAAGCTCTCAATTGCCTCCAAATTTTTCTACTCTCTAGCAAGATTTCATTTATAGAAAGTGAAAAACACATGAAAATACATTATTTTGTACTGGAAATCAAACTCAGAACCTCATGCTTCCCTGGCAGGCACAGTGCTACTGAGGTATATTCCCAGCCCTATAAAGTATAAGTTTAGGAAAGGAAAAATGAATACTATTTCAGATCTTTCTAATAAAGATACTATAATCACATAAGCCAAAGTAAATGCTACTTCAGGTCTATTTTATAAAGCTATTATAAGCAAAATGTTCAGTTTTCTGTCTGAAGTTCCAGCAACAGAAGAGTGTGGGGAGCTAAAGAAATGGACCTGACCTGCTTTTAGATGCACGACTGGCATTTGACAAAAGTACAAAAGCGACACAATGGAGAAGGGGTAGTTATTTCAACAATGGGCTACTCACATGGAAACTAACACAGGGATGAAATTTAGATGAACAGCATCCAACAAAAATGTATAAAATGCATCATGGGTATCGACAAAATATTTGATAATAAGTGAATAAATACATGAAAAATTTATGATGCTTTTACTTAGGCTAAGAATTGTTAAATATGACAATGAATCAAAATCTGTAAAAAAATAATTTTGGCTTCCACAAAATTAAAAGCATCCCTTCAAAATATTAAGAGAAAGAAAGCAGAAGTCATAGACTTCAAGAAAAAAACTCCTTTATCCTTTCCTCAGTTGATGGGCACTTAGGTTGTTTCCAAGATCTGGCTCTTACAAATTGTGCTGCTATAAACGTGGATGCACATATATCACTGTGGTATGATGTTTTCAGTTCTTCTGGGAATATGCCCAGAAGTGGAATAGCTGGGTCAAATGGGACTTCCAATCCCAGCTTTTTGAGGAATCTCCAGACTGACCTCGACAGTGGTTGCACCAGTCTGTACTCCCACCAACAGTGCAGCAGAATTCCTTTTTCCCCACAGCCTCTCCAGCATTTGTTGTTGGTAGTATTTTTTATACTGGCCATTCTTTCTGGAGCGAGATGGAAATTCAGTATGGTTTTAATTTGCATTTATCTCATGACTAATGATGCTAAACATTTTTTCATTTATAGAAAGTGAAAAACACATGAAAATACATTATTTTGTACTGGAAATCAAACTCAGAACCTCATGCTTCCCTGGCAGGCACAGTGCTACTGAGGTATATTCCCAGCCCTATAAAGTATAAGTTTAGGAAAGGAAAAATGAATACTATTTCAGATATTTCTAATAAATTCCTTTTTCCCCACAGCCTTCATGTGGGGAATTTCATGTATTTATTAGGCATTCATATTTCTTCATTTGAGAACTGTGTATTCATCTTGGATGCCCATTTTTGGATTGGGTCTTTGAATTTCAGGGGTCTGATTTTTTTTTAAATTCTTTATATGTTCTAGACAGAAGTCCTTTGTCTGAGGACAGTTCACTAAGATTTTTTCCCAGTTTGTGGATTTTCTTTTCACTATGCTGGAGACTTCTTTCAACATGCAGAAACTCTTTAATAAGATGTGACCCCAGTTATTAATTGTGGGAAGTATTTCCCATGCAGTTTGATTCTTGTTCATGAATTCTCTACCTACCCCTATGTCTTCAAGACTGTTACCTACTTTGTCTTCCAACAGATTTAGTGTTTCTGTTTTAATATTTAGATCTTTGATCCATTTAGATTTTAGTTTAGTACCTAGTGATTGTCATGGATCTACTTTTAGTTTTCAACATATGGATAGCCAATTTTTCCAGCACCATTTGTTAAAGAGACTACTGTTCTTCCAGTAAACATGTTTGGCCCCTTTATCAAAGATAAGGTGGTTGAGTGTTTTTGTGTTTGTGGTTGTATCTTCCTATCTATTCCATTGATCTTCAGATCTGTTTTGATTCCAGTGCTATGTTGATTTTATTACAGTAGCTTTGTAGTATAACTTCAAGTCAAGGATTGTGATGTCTCCTACCTTGCCTTTGCTGCTTAGAATGGCCTTTGTTATTTGAGGTCTCTTCTGGTTCCAGATGAATTTTAGGTGTGATTTCTCTAGATCCTTGAGGTATGTTAGTGGTATTTTAATTTTTATACAATGGAGTACTACTCAGCTATAAAGAATGATCACATTGAGATATTTATAAAAAATGGATGCAACTTGAGACCATACTCATAAAAGAAATAAATCAAACTCAAATGGATAAATACAGTACAGTCTCCCTAGTATAAGAAATGGTAAGAGTACATAAGATTTTAGGGTAATCATGATTCCCCATTACATTGCTTTGGAGCCTTATAATGTTTTCATTCATCAGTTGAAATGGTTTTATCCTGTTTTGTTTGACTTTATTACGTGTGATGGTATGAACAGCTATTTTGAAGAAAACAAGACAGTATGGCAGCCTTTGCTGATTTAATATCATCTTGCTTTGAAGTCTTACCATGCTTTTGTCCTTTTTTTACCATTGGTTCTATCATGTTGTGTCTTACTGGATTTTAATATATATGATAGTATTTTTTATGGAAAATGAGATATTATAATAGCCATTGTTCATTTTCTGTTATTTGGTTCAGAATGCCCTGTAATTCTTTCATTCTCTTGAATGGTTTTATAGTATTTTGTTATGCTTGATATTATTGTGTGTGAAGCTATGCTTAACTGTTTCAAAGAAAGAGACATTATGGTAGCTACTGTTAATATCCAGTTGTTTTGTTGTAAAGTGCTGTGTTGCTTACATTGTTCTGTTCTGATCTGCTTTGTTCTTTCCTCTTTTGTTTTATTCTCTTTAAAATAAAAAAAAACCTCTATGTAAAATACTGATAAATTTCTTTTATCCAGAATATCAAAAGAATGTTGATACTCAATAATCAGGAGATATACCATTTTTAAGAAAGTGAGTGAAATAGATGAACAGACGCCTCAATACAAAAGTAATTAGAAATGTATATAGACGTAGGAGCATTGGTAGTACATGAGCACAGTAAGATCGTTATATATTTGCCAAATGAAAAATTATCACCACAGTGAAGTAATTCCACATGTGTAGTAAATTGCTAAAATTTAAAAAGTACCAGTTACCATACCACATATTGATAAGGAAACATAAACACTGTAACTCTCTTACATTGATGCTGAAAATATAAAATTTTACAATTCCTTTGGAAAATGGCTCAGCCATTTGCTGAACAATGTCAAAGACATAACTACCGTGTGATTCAGCCAATCATTTTCTGGTTTTTACTTAATACAAATAATCTTCTTACAAAAGGCATTTACTAAACTGCTTATAGTAGTTCACTTATAACAACCAAAAAAAGAATCAAAACTCTTAACAATCTAAATACAAACAAGTCAATGTACAAATACGCTGTATAATGCAATGGCATTCAGCAATAAAAGTAAGAATGAAGTAATAAGAGAAATCAGCCTCTGATACATGCTGTGGGCCTTAGCCTCCAGGTAAACACATCAAATAAAGGAAACCAGATGGAAATGACAAGTTTCAGTTAATCTGTAGTGTGTAAGTCAGTGTTTGCCTGAATGTGAAGACATGGGCTGGACAGCACAAGGTCAGACAGGAATTTTGGAGTGGTGGATGGGTTGTTTTCAAAACTGTGACTATAAGTCCCTGATTATATACCTGTACAGAAACAGCAGCTGTGTGCCTGAAGACCTGAGTGTATTGTTTGCTACTTATTCCTCAACAAAGATGGTAAAATATAACATTATTTTCACTAAATTTACCAATGTATATTTAAGCATTATTTTGAGATCATTACAAACAATTGTAATTTATTCTAGATTCAAAAGTACTTTGCACATATATTTTTATATAAGACAAAAAATGTCATTATGAAGTTCGCATCTATTCAATAAGAAGCTATAAGTAGGACTCTGAAACTGCATAGTTTAAAGTATAAAGGAAATAGCTGAAATGGACATGATAAAGCCCGTTATCCTGCTGGGATGTCCATTCTGTGTATCATAACTAAAGTTAGAAGTTACTTGTTCTGCTGTAATTTTATAAAAGGAATGAGAAGCAAGTTTTTGATGTGTATGTTTGTATGCATTTTACTTTAATGAAAATAATGATAAGAGGCATTTGCTGATGTGTGAGAAATTCTATGGTCTGCCCAGCTTTTCTCTTCATTTTATATGATCTAAAGGAGACGGACTTATTACTCTTAAAATAAGTAAATGGCATAAATAATGCATGTGGAAACTTTTTCTAAGCTCCAAGTATAAAATGGCATTGAAAGGGTATGAAATACAATAGGTTGGGTTCCTGAAAATAGATACCAAGACAACATTGAAGTAGTTGAAACAACTATTGGTAAAGGACAAAGCCAATGCAGGGTAAGCAAGACATTGTATTTAGCAACGAGGGCTCAGTATCTTTGGAAATACCTGGGAGACTCCGTGTAGCTGTGTACATCTTCCCACCAGAAGGGTGAAGAAATTGGCCTATGTATTTGGCAGTTCTTGCTCATGATTGACTGAGGGGGATCCTGGAGATTTTATGCCCTTCATACTCTTCACTGTGTGAAGGACACAGTGTGCTCCTGTTATCGGAGAATGCTGTGAGAAAGAACAATACCCATTTAAATTGAAGGCCAAGGGAATATTGGTGAAGTTTCACCAGTATTTGCTTCCAAAGGCCGTAAAGTTGTATTTAATATTCAATATTTCTTAAGTGTTACTCAAAGGAGATTCAGAAATAAGAATAATGATAAAAGCAGTATCTGGCCGAAGTGATGTTACTGTCAATGTGCATAAGATCTAGTAATACTAAGATAAAACAATAAAGTCTCAATCTAAAGCACCAGGACCTTGGAACTACCATGTGGAGCGTAGCTGGGATGTGAATGAAATGAGCAGAACTAGCTAGAGCTGTAAACCTGGGCTATCCTGAGTTCTGATGTGAGACCCATGCTTCTGTGTGGCTCGTGCTGCAAAACCTTGTGAAAGGGTGGAAACAACCCATGGAGGAATTTGATGAGTGTAGGCTTTACAGACTGTAAATGAGCAGAGATGAAAAGTCTGTGTGGTGTAAGGGAGATATAGTATAAAGCTGTATGAGAAAATAAGAATCCAAGAGTGTCCTGGCAGGAAAATGGGATCAGCCCATGTTACCGTTGAGGAGGAAGCATAGGTGTGGAGAACCAGTATGAGCCCAAGTGACCCACTGTAGCCATCTTGTCATCCCCTAATCTACTCTCTCCTTTCTAAGGACTGTGGAACACAAAGCATTGCTCTCCCTTCTTCATCATTGTTTGAATGCATCCTTCAGACGTTCATGTGTTGGGAAGGTAATCACCAAATCCATCCGCTGCTGGTATTTCCAGATGGGGCCTTTATGATTAGATGAAGTTGTGAGACTAAAACCCCAGTGTAACATTAATAGAAACACAGGAAGAAGAGAGACCTAATAGAGCTCACATGCTGCCTGTCTAGCCTTTTGCAATGTACAATGCAAGAAAGTAGGATCTTACCAGAAGTGAGCTCTCTATCTCGTGTTTCTCAGCTTCCAGAACTGGGGCGTGTAAATCTCTGATCTTTATAGAAAACACAGTAAGTGGTCATTCTTTTTCTCTCCATATTCAGACTTGTTGGAGATCTGGTCTAATGGTAGCTGTTGGTCACTCTGCAGTTGAGACAATACTGTTGTCCACTGTCCTTCCAGGCTAGTTTGGAGACTGCTGACATTGCTAGGTAGCAGTTTCTTAGTACAATGTGTTGCATCATTGTGGCCCCTGGATGACACAAAGCCTGACTGGTTATGGAGAGAACCCTGTTCTGGCCATTTTCTTTGCAAAAAGATTTAAGAATCCCAAGGCTAGAGTAGTCCTAAACTTACACAGAGTTTTTCACAGTGGCAACTAGTGCCTTTTGGCTTTTCTTATGTGTTCACAATTTTGTGTCAAGGACAGAAGATGCTATCAGAATGTAATATGAGTTCTTCTTTACTTATTTAGTATGCAGGACATAGCTTCTATTCTTTAAAAATTAAAATAATGAAACAGTATTACCAAAAATTACCTCCTTGTGCAAGTTAAGGATTCTGATTTTAGTAAGCATTTTCTAAAGTACTTACAGATTTATTTATGTTATACATAAACAATGAAAGTTGTGCTGCTATTATCATTAGTAGTAGTTTAATTGATGTCATATACATGAAAAATGACCACATGTCAACCAATAACAATAAATACATTTTAAAAAATTTAAATCCATATAGCACCTATGATTAAGTTGTATGACAAAGCTTCAAATAAAGGATATAGCAGGCCCGCCCTTCATCCACAGGGAACTGCCTGGAGACCGGCATCTGGGCCAGGTCTGTTTGGGCCCGTAGCCCCGCCCTTCACCCCCAGGAAGTCTCCCAGAAAGCCGCATCTCGGCCTGTCTCTTTGGGACCCAAGCCTCTCGGACCCGTAGGGTGGCCTGGGCTGTTTGGATCGAAAGTCTGCTCAGACCTGCATCTCGGCGTGACTCTTT
>PVJX010011302.1:18926-54122 GCA_004027295.1 Dolichotis patagonum | reverse complement strand
ATGGCTTTATACTATTGTGTTATGTTTGATATTATTGTAATTGAAACTATGCTCAACTATAGCAGAGTAAGAGATATGGTGTTAGATACTGTTGATGTCCAGTTGACTTAATGTAAAGTACTGTGTTGCCTATGTTGTCCTCTTCTGATTTGCTCTGTACTGCCCCCTTTTGTTTTATTCTCTTTTAAATAAAAAAAAGGAAAAAAAAATAAATGGTGTTGCAAAAATTGGCTCTCCACATGCCAAAGACTTAAACTAGACCCATGCATGTCACCATGCGCAAAACTAAAGCCTAAATGGAACAAAGGCCTAAATATTAAAACAGCAACACTAAATCTATTAGAAGATAAGGTAGGTAGAAACCTTGGAGACATAGTGGTAGGCAGAGAATTTATGAACAAAATGCAAACTGCACGGGAAACACTTCAAAGAATCAGTAACTGGGATCTCATATTATTGAAAAGTTTCTGTACTTCAAAAGAAATCACCAGCAGAGTGAAAAGAAAACCCACAGAATAGGAAAGAATTTTAGCCAGCAAACCCTCAGACAAAGGACTTATATCAGGAACATAAAGAATTGAAAAACATCAAGCCGCCAAAATTCAAAGACCCTCTCCAAAAATGGGCATCTGAGATGAACACACAGTTCTCAGATGAAGATATACAAATGGCAAATAAATACATGAAGAAACGTTCACCATCACTAGTCAATCAAGAAATGCAAATAAAAACAACATTGAGATATCATCTCACTCCTGAAAGAATAGCTGCCATCAAGAAATCAACTGATAACAAATGTTGGTGAGGCTGCGGGGGGGAGGGGGGAAGGAACATTGCTCCACTATCGGTAGGAGTGTAGACTTGCGCAACCACTATGGAAATCAGTATGGAGATTTCTCAGAAGACTAGGAGTGGAAGTTCCATTCAATCCATCTATTCCCCTCCTGGGTATTTCCCCAGAAAAACTGTAAAGGTCATGTCACAGTGATATATGTGCACTCATGTTCATAGCAGCACAATTTGTAATAACTAAATCTTGGAAACAACCAAGATGCCCATCAACTGCAGAATGGATGAAAAAGATGTGGCATTTTTATACAATATTACTCAGCTATAAAAAAGTATGATTTTAAGGCCTTCGTAGGTAATTGAAGACAATTTGAGATTCTCTTCATTAGTGAAATAAATAATAATCATATTTATAAAAATATCACATTGTGTCTCTAGTGTAAAAAGTAAGGAGAACTGTAGGAGTAATAAAACTGAAAATGTGTAATTGCTATTGTAAAAAAGAGAGGAAAGGGAAGTGTCTAAAGGGTATAATGCATGTATGTTTAAGTGTGTAGGATTGATAATCATATTAGCAAGTTTTTTATTGGATAGTTGAACAGAGCTGTTCGCAGTCTCACTGTTTGAAAGTCCACTTTGTATGCCTTAATTTTGTAACTTGAACAATTATTTCTCAGAGGACAATATGTAATTTATCAACAAGTGATTTCTTACTGTTTATTTTTTTAAAATTCTGTATTATTTTACTTTTTCTGTTTTTTTCTCTTTAAATAAAAATCCTGTGACTTATAAATAAAGGCAGTTTGACTCTTTCCCCTATATTTTCTCTGTATTTTTCTCTTGATGATTGCTCTGGATAATCTGCTGAATACTATATTGAACAGGAATATTATGCTAAACATAACTATATTGAGTACCATATTCACTACTATGGTACTCAATATACAACATTGTCTTATTCCAGATTTTAGCACAGCTTTTCAGCATTCTCACTATTTAGTGTGATGCCAATATTAAATGACTTCATTAATGACTTTTATCAGATTGAGGGTGGTCTTTATATTTAGAGTTGGTCAGGCTACCAATCTGAGGGCTGAGGTTATGGAAAAAAGATAAAATAAAAGACAAATTGCAATAAAGTTATGGGTGTGTCTATGAAGGTCACAACTTTTTTAGAGCTAAAAGAAAGACTTCTCTGGATTGTCAGTATTTGTTGCATTTTAAACAATTTTGTGAGTGGAGCACGAAAATTCAGAGTATAGTGGAAGCAGCAAATGTGAAGATGAACAAGGCCTTATAAAGGTAGAACAGAGACATTCCAAACAGTACATATTGCTAATTAAGAGAACTGTCTTATCTGTAAGTTTAGCAATTATTGCCTGAAACTGAAGTGAGAACCAACGTCCTCTTGTGGCCTTATCTTGCTCTCAGAGACGTCACACTGTCACAGACATGTACAGGTTTGTACTGTGACTGTTGGCATGGAGAATGATATTTTTTTCATGCCAACTGTTAGCTCTTTGAGCACATCACCTAGTTCAGGGACAGACTCATTATTAAATATACAAAGTGCTCCTGGCCACATGCCCTGGGCTGGGCCTGGCTGCATTGTGACATAGCAGGGCAGCTGTGCCTTCTCCCACATGGCTGTCTATCTGTTCCATGAAATTTCAATTATTTGACCTTACTCAAAATGTTCAAACAAGAATAATGGAAGCCCCTGAATACCTTGATTTGGTGAAATAGACTTCAGCAATAACATACCTTATTCAGTCACATCACTCAAGACCATCCCAGAACTGTGCTGAAGATGTGAGTCACAAAATGCAGACAGAGCAGTTTCTAGCTCTAGCTGGAATTTTAGAATCTCCACTCTTACTCCAAACATGCAGAAGCCCACCGGAATCGCTGATGTGTACAGTAAGTTCCACCCAGTGAAGTGGGTTTCTCTACTGAAATCAGCTAGAGACTCTGGAGAACAATGAAAGTGATGACCAAAAGAACCATAAGGGGGAGGATCAGAAAGGGGGAGAGACTGACCAGTGTCCCCAGACTGAGGAGCTCAGCCCAAAGGTGGAGGGGGCACCTTGCCAGTCAAGAGCTCTGAGCCCCGCACTGCACTGGGTGAACTGGAACATTATGACCTCCACATGGATGACATACTGCATGTGCCATACATTGAATCCAGTCAATGGCTGGCCTCTTTTATCAAGGCAACTTCAGAAAAAAGAATTTGGGGTCTATGTACAACCCTCGATGGTCTTTCTGGCAAAGTCTTCTCTCCAGGAAGCTCTGAGAACTCTCCCTCCACCATGATGCAATTCTGTGTTCTTTCTCCTGTGAAAAGCCCTCCCTCAAGAAAGACAACAGCTGTCCTCTGTGACTCACATGAGTTGTACATTGAGGAAGCTGAGAATGCACCTCTTCCTAGTAAATGTGGCTCTGCCTATGCACCTGAAAACCAGAATACAGACTTCTTAAACAAGACCTTTAGTGATCTACATAATTGAAACATTGAGAAGACAGCACCTAAGTGCCACCTCAGGGCCTTCCACTTGCAGTCCTCAGCTGCAGAACCCACCCTGGAGGAGCATGTCAATGGCACAGCCTGGACTAGCTCCCAAGGCCCAGAAGAAAGGAATGAGCATTTGAAAAAAGTAAAAAGCATCTTGAACATCATTAAAGAAGGATCAATATGTCTCCTGCCACACATAGAAGCAGACCATCTAGACAAAATCCTTGAAGACAATGGGAACAACCTGCTATCCATCGCTGTGTCACGAGGCCATGCAGAATATCTGCAGCACCCCACCTCTCTAATGGGGGAAGATTGTCTCAATGAGCAGAATGTGGAGAAGCTGACTCTAGCAGACCTGGCCATCAAGAATGGCCAGTTGGAGGTGTACATTGGATGGTGAGTGAAACTGAAGCCATGGCAGAACTGAGTTGTTCTAGGGATTTTCCAAGCCTTATTCATTATGCAGGTTGCTATGGCCAGGAAAAGATTCTCTTGTGGCATCTTCATTTCATGTGAGAACAAGGCATCTTGCTGGATGAAGTGGACTACATGGCAACCGTGCTGTTCATGTAGCCTCGCAGCATGAGTACCTTGGGTGCATACAGACCTTGGTGGAGTATGGAGCAAATGTCACCATGCAGAACCACACAGGGGAGAGCCCTTGCAGAGCACAGAGTGGCATGGGTACACCCTGTGCTGACATTACCTCGTGGTGGTGGAGACCTGAATGTCACTGGTCAGTATTTTAATACTTCATTTTATGATTTTATATCAGGCTAATTTGAGCTTCAAGGAATGAGTATGGTTATGCTATAAGGATACATATATATATATATATGGACATAATTATGTAAATAGTAAAAGCACAGTTATAGAATAGCAAACATATACATGCTTTAACAAGTTAAAAATCAAATAGCCTCTGCCTAGGCTCCTGCTGCCTGTCACGTAAACACCCTGCTAAATTCAGTCAGCTCTGACTGTCTCAGTCCAGCTGCTTTTCTTCTGATAACAGTCTGGACCAATTTGGGTGTTACATCTAGAACTCTTTCAATGGAATTATGGGGTCTTTTATGTAGAGTATCATATCATCTGCAAATAATTATAATTTAACTTCTTTTTCTATCCTTATACTTTTTATTTTCTTTGTTGTCTAATTGTTCTGGCTAATGTTTCCAGAACTATATTGATTAGAAGTGGTGATAATAAACATCCTTGTCTTAATCCTGATTTTATGTTGAAAGTTTTTAGTTATTATCCAGTTAGTAAGATATTGGCTGTTGGTTTATCATATATGGTTTTTATCAGATTGAGGTAGAGACCATCTATTCTGATTTTCCATAGATTTTTATCATGAATAAATGTGGAATTTTGTTAAAAGTTTTTTAATCTATTGATATGATCACATAATTCTTCTCTGCCTCTGTTGATATGGTATATTATGTGTATTCATTTGCATGTGTTGAACTATCCCTGTATTCCTGAGATGAATCCCACTTAATTGTGGTGTAATCTTTTGATGATTTGTTACATCGTTTTTGCCGGTATTTTATAAAGGATTTTTGCATCTATATTCATTAGGGAGATTGGTCTGTAATTCTTTATTGGTTGTGTCTATCTGGTTTGAGTATTAGGGTAATAATTGCTCCCAGGAATGAGTTAGGGAGAATTTTTCCCTTTCAATTTCATTGAAAAGTTTGAGGAGTGTTGGCATTAAGTCTTCCCTAAATTTCTTGTAGAAGTCAGCAGTGAATCCATCAGGACCTGGCTTTTATTTGTTGGTAAAAGTTCTAATTACATTTTCAATTTCATTAACTGAAGTTGGATTATTCTACTGCTTTATATCCTCTTAATCCACTTTTGGTAATTCATATGCTTCTAGGAATCTGTCCATTTCTTCTGTGTTATCAAACCTATGACAGTAAAGGTTTTCAAAGTAGGTATTGACAATCTGCTGTACTTCCACAGGATCTGCAGTGATTTCACCCTTTTCATTTCTTGTTACATTTGAGTTTTTTATTTCCTTTTTTTGATAAAGTTGGCTAGGGGTTTATCAATTTTATTTGTTCTTTCAAAGAACCAACTCTTCAATTCATTAATTCTTTGTATTGTTTTCTTAGTTTCAAATGTATTGATTTCTACTCTAATCTTTATAATTTCTTCCCTTCTTTGGGCTTGACTTGCTCTTCTTTTTCAGAAGTTAGAGGTGCAGCATTAGGTTGTTTATTTGTGTTCATTCCACTTGCTTGATGTAAGAATTTACTGCAATAATTTTCCCTCTGAAGACTGCTTTCATTGTATCCCATAGGTTCTGGTAAGTTGTATTTGCATTTTTGTTTGATAGTAGATATTGTTTAATTTCTTCTGTGACGCATTGGTTGTTTAGGAGAGTACTATTTTAATTTCCGTGTGTTTATGGGGTTCTTGTGGGGGCTTTTTGTCCTTATTTTCCAATTGTATTGCATTATGGTCAGATAACATGCATGGGATTATTTCAATTCCTTTGAATTTACTTCAGCATGTTCTATGGGCTAGTATATGGTCTATTTTAGAGAATGACCCATGTTCAGCTGAGAACATGTATTCTGATGTTATTGGGTGGAGAATTGTACACATCTACTAGGTCCATTTGTCACAAGTTTGATTTAGTTCTGTTATTTCTTTGCCAGCTTATTGTTTGGTTGATCTGTCTCCTTGTGGCAATGGGGTGTTAATGTTCCCCTTTATAACTGTATTATTGCTTACTTGATTTTTCATGTCTATTAAGATTTGTCTTACATAGTTTGGTGCTCCCATATTTGGTGCATATATACCTATGATTATAATCTTTTCTTCTTGAAGTTTTCCCCTAACAAGTATGTAGTGATCTTCTTTATCTCTTTTGATCATTCTTGGTTTGAAGTTCATGTTGTTTGCAAACAGAATAGATATTTTCACTTTTTTCTGTGTTCTGGCCTTATGGAGTATTCTTTTCTACCCTTTGACTTTTAATCTATGAATTTCCTTTTTCGTTAAATGTGTTTCTTGTACACAGTATATTGTTGGACTTTGTTTCTTAACCTACTCTGGCAGTCTGTTTCTTTTTATTGGTGAGTTGAGGTCATTTTCATTGATGAATATAACTGATATGTTCTGACTCATCTTTGTCTTGTTATCTTTCTATTGCAGGTTCTCTACTTTTTCTTCTGTTTGTTTGCCCTTCTTGGTGATTTCCTTCTGCTGTTGTTCTTGGAATTCAGCCATCTTTATGTCTTTCTAGAGGATCTTTTAGTATTCTTTGTAGTATTGGCTTGGCGGTCATGAATTTCTTCAGTTGCTCTATATCATGGAAGTATCTTATTTCTCCATCAATTTTCAAACTTTTGCAGGGTACGTCAATCGGGGTTGGAAGTTATTTCCTTTCAGGACTTGAAATACTTCATTCCAAGCTCTTCTTCACTTGAAGGTTTGTGTTGAGAAGTATGCTGTGATTCTGATGGGTTTTCCTTCATAGGTGATGTGTTTCTTTTTCTGACAGCTTTTAGTATTCTGTTCTTGTACTGAATTTCTGGGATCTTAATTACTATAAGTCTGGGTGAAGATTTATTTTGGTTAAGGCTAATTGGGGTTCTATATGCATCACTTATCTGCGTATCAGATTCTTGTCCAATGCTTGGAAATTTTCCTGCTATTATTTTGGTAAATAGTCTTCTTATGCCATTTGTGTTGACCCCTGCTTTTTCGTTTACACCTATCAGTCTTATGTTGTTTCTGTTTGCATCACAGCTTCAAATATTGTTTCTTGGTTCCTTCTTATTTTTAAGAGATCTTTTCTTTTATGATCATAAGTTTTCATCCTGTCTTCAAGGTCTGAGTTTATCTTCAGCTTCATTCAAGCAGTTTTGCCAGTTTTCAATGGAAATTTTAATTTTCTGTATAGCCCTTTGAATCTGTTTCATATATTCTGTCTCATATTGTTCATTCAAAGTTTCTACCATTTTCTTATGTTCCCCTATTTTTCAATCTATATCTTTAGATATACTCAAAATTTCTTTCATAATGTTTGTCTTTTTTTGACCTGGGAGATTATTCCTGATCTGATTTCCTCTATAGTTTCATGGAGTTGCTTTTTTGCTTCAGTTGATATCATTTCAGAAAGTTCAGTTGTGCAATTTCCAATGTCTTCCATTTCTGTCTCCTTGGTTTTTCCTCAGTGTGCTGGAGGACTGGGACTGCATTGTGTTCTTTTGTCATTTTCTTCTGGGACCTGCGTGGTTGGATTGTGTGGTGGGATGCTGGGCTGGACAGAGCTTTGATCCTCTGATACCCATATGGCTAGCTGGGGCACACTCCTGAACTATGGTGCTGGGGCCTTGTGTTGTGATGGGCAGAGCTCAAAACTTCCAGGACCCATTGGCTCAGCTGGTTGTTCCCTGATGGATGGTTCCTGAGGCTTTTGGCTGGGGAGGGCTTGGTACCTCTGGGACCTGTGAGGCTGGCTGGGTACTTGCCCAATTGCTCTGGGATACTGGGCTGGGCAAAGCTCTAACCATCCAGGACTCATGCAGCTAGCAGGAACACACCCCCAGAGCATGGCACCAGGAACTTGTGCCTGACTTCGCAGAGTTCAGAACCTCCAGGACCCATGCAGCTAGTCACAGTGCACCCCCTAAGTGAGTCACCAGGGCCTTGTTCCTGACTGGGTATTCAGAGCCTTCAGGACCTGTGTGGCTAGCTGAGGTGCATCCCCCAAACTATGGCATGACTGGGCTTTTTTCCTGGCTGGGGAGAGTTCAGAACCACCAGGACCCATGCAGCTAGCTAGGCCACATTCTTGGAGTCTGTGTTTGATTTTGTATCATCCAATACTAGTAAGTCTTGTTATTAATTTTAGGAGACTTTGATAGCTTTTTAGATCTCTCATGTACAGAAACATGTAATCTTCAAATAGTGATAATTTGATTCATTCCTTTTTTATCTTTATCCCTCTTATTTGTCTCTTCTATAATTGTTCTGGCTATAATCTTGAGGAATATATTACAGAGGAGCTTTCAGAGGAGATTTCTGTGTCTTCTCAATTGGTGAGAAAATGCTTTCAATTTTTTCCATGTAATATAATATTACCAGTAAATTTTTTATAAATTACTTTTACCAGATAAAGTCAAGGTAATTCTATACCTGTTTTCTTTAGAGATTTTTCATGTCTGGATAATGGATGTTGTCAAAGTCTTTTTGTTTACAGATATGAACATGGGATGTTTTGTATTGTTCTTTTAGTCATGATTTTATTTTTACCTGTTCTGACCCTAATAATTTTCTTCCTTGTACTAATTTTGGACATGAATTAGCTTTCTTTGTATAGAACTCTGAGCTGCATCACAATGTTATTTATATGGACTCATTCTATTTTTCTGATGTAGACACAGCTATGGGCTACACATGCTGCCAACTGTATTCACAAATTCATTGTGATTTTGTATTTTTCAATTCTAATTGCATATATTTAAATCTTGTTTTTCCTTTTTTATGTAAAGTTAGTTATGATAGTCTATGTTCTTTATTTTTTCAAACAGCTCTTTGATACACTGCATTTTTTGTCTCTTTATTCATTTCTGCATTTTTGCATCAGTCCCTTCTCATGAGGACTTCAGATTTGGATTAGTCTTGTTTTTTCAGAAACACAAGATGCACCATTAGATTAATTATTTGTGCTCACTTGGTTTTTCTGATGTGGACATATACTACTTATGTTTTCCCTCTTAGCACTGCTTTTATTGTGGTATGGATTTTTTTTGTCTTACAGATAAATCACAGCAATATTTCTAGCTACTAGAGAGGTGAATTCTTACAATGCATTGAATCTTTGAGAAAATACATGATTCTGCTTGTCCCTGGCAGTGGGTACTCACAAAAACACAGATTTTTTTTTTACTGGCAGATTGAAAAATTACCTTCCAAATAAACCATGGCAATATGAGTATGAAAAGTAAAATTTAATGATAAAAAAAACTGATATTATACACATGTGATATTAATGGCTCTGCTGAAAAGAAAAAAAATAGGAAATATTAATCACTGAATATAATCTGTAATTACATCGGGATATGAGTATCTCCTTAGAATACTAAAAACATGTTTAAAAATATGAAAACTGAAGCACATACAGAAATTATTAGAAATAAAATTGTAAAATGTGACATTCAATTAAAAAATTCTTGGTAGAATAATGGACTGTGTGCAGCAGAGCTCTGAATACAAGCTAGTGAAAAAATGACAACTGTTAATGGAAAATCCAGGTTTAGATTCATGTTACCACACAATTACTAAATGCAAAACCAAAAAAAAACCCCCACCAAAAATAACCTACAAAATATGAGCCTACTATCATGTAAGAAATACAATTCACTTAATCTTTGGATCTAGAAAGTATAAAATACAGACAATTATTATGTATTTTAAGAGACAATATTAAACTCCTGTGGTGCTGCTTATAAGAATCTCCAGAAATATGTTAGCACAGTATTTCTTCCCTGTTTGTTTCATTTTGTTTGAGATAGGGCCTTTCTATTTAGCCCAGACTGGCCTGGAAATCATGATACCCCTGATTCAACCTGGGATTACAGGTGTGCACAACTACTCCTCACTACATTTACTCATCAGAGTATTTAAAATTATTTCCTCACAGATCTATTGTAAGACTCAGCTTACAATATTTACATTTTAGCATATTTCCTCTGCATGTATATTTTATGAACAATTGATCTCTCATTTTAATATATTTTTAAAATCTAATGTGTATGATCAAAGATTTAAAAAATGAGATACCTGAGCTTTGTATTCACAGGGTTTTGATACAACATGCATTCTTGCATGTAGAACTGAGGATTTGTGTACAATACTTAACATTAGTGGACTCCCACAATACTATTTTCCATGTGAATGAAACCAAAATGAACACAGGTGGTCCCACATAGCAAACATTGATGTGAATTTCTTCACTGGACAATGCCAACTTTTATCAAAAGTAATGTGAAAATGAAAATTTCTCATGTTCTGTATTTATACTAACACTGATAAATTTAGGTTTTCTGATGTTATGGACATCACACAATGCTTTCTTACATTATATACACAGGATTTCTCTTTAGTGGTAGTTTTTTAATGCATTTCACAGTGAAGTGAAAGAATTGAAGGGTTTCCATATTTATAATGTTCCCTATCATGAATTTTTTACGTTTTGAGTTTTAAAAAATGCCTACATTGTTCACATATGTTGTTTCATTATGAATTCTATCATGTATATAATGCTATGTGTGTGGACTGAGATGTTTCACTATTTAGAAGAAAAGCTTCTCCTCAGCCTTATTCATGTCTATGTCAGCTCATGTATTGAGTTATTGTACTCTCCTTTATTAATGTGTATGATGCTCACTGTATAAAGAGGTTTTTCCTTTGTCTACAGACTTTCAAGTGTTATTTCATGTATTGCACATCTGTGTACTGAATGCATTCATATAGTGCTTACATACATAGCATTTCAACAGTGTGTGCTCCTACATATTTTTTCACAATGACCACTGATGTAAGCTTTCCCACATTGGTTACACATATAGGTTTACTCTCCAGTGTGATTTCCTTAATTTCTTTGACAATTATATTGACTGCTAAAAGCTTTCCCACATTGGTTATATGCATAGGTTTTTCTCCCTAATGCGAATCCATATGTGTGTTTCACAACTTCTGTATGTGATTAGTCTTTCATACACTGCTTACATACACAAGGTTTCTCTCCAGTGTGAGACCATTCATGCATATGCCGATTATCTTTTCTGCTGAAACCCTTCCCACATTGCTTACATACACAGGTTTTCTCCACAGTGTGAGTCCGTTCATGCAGTCTCCAATTATCTTTTCTGCTGAAAGCTTTCCCACATTGCCTACATACGTAGGCTTTCTCCCCAGTGTGAATCCGTTCATGCATTTGCCAATTATCTTTTCTGCTGAAAGCTTTACCACACTGTTTACATATATAGGGTTTCTCACCAGTGTGAGCCCTTTCATGTGCTTGATGATTCCTTTTAGTGCTAAAAGCTTTCCCACACTGCTTACATACGTAAGGTTTCTCCCCAGTATGAGTTCTTTCATGTACTTGACAATTACTTTTTATGCTAAAAGTTTTCCCACATTGCTTACACACATAGGGTTTCTCCCCAGTGTGAGTCCTTTCATGTATTTGCCAACCAGCTTTACTGCTGAAAGCTTTCCCACACTGCATACACACATAGGGTTTTTTGCCCGTGTGAATCCTTTCATGTATTTGCCAACCAGCTTTACTGCTGAAAGCTTTCCCACACTGTGAACACATATAGGGTTTCTTCCCAGTGTGAGTCTGTTCATGTAAATGCCAACCTGCTTTGCTGCTGAAAGCTTTCCCACACTGTGAACATACATAAGGTTTCTTCCCAGTGTGTGTTCTTTCATGACTTTGGCAACTTCTCTGTAATCTGAAAGCTCTCCCACATTGCTGACACACATAGGGTTTCTCTCCACTATGGGTTCTTTCATGTTCTTGACAACTATATTGTCTGCTGAAAGCTTTTCCACATTGGTTACATATATAGGGTTTCTCCCCAGTGTGGGTCCTTTCATGATTTTGACAAATATCACTTGTTCTGAAAGCTTTGCCACATTGCTTACATGCATAGGGTTTCTCTCCAGTGTGAATTCTTTCATGTATTCGACACTTACGATGTGTGCTGAAAGCTTTCCCACATTGTTTACATACATAGGGTTTCTCACCAGTGTGAATCCGTTCATGTATTCGCCGATGATGTTTTCTGCTGAAAGCTTTCCCACATTGCTTACATACATAGGGTTTCTCTCCAGTGTGAATTCGTTCATGCATTTGCCAATGATCTTTTCTGCTGAAAGATTTTCCACAGTGCTTACATACATAGGGTTTCTCACCAGTGTGAGACCTTTCATGTACTTGATGATTCCTTTTTGTGCTAAAAGCTTTTCCACATTGCTTACATACATAGGATTTCTCCCTTGTGTGATTCTGTTCATGATTTTGAGAAGCATCACTTTTTCTGAAAGCTTTGCCATACTGATTACATGCATAAAGTTTCTCCTTCTTGTGAATTCTTTCATGTGTTTGACACTTACAATGTTTGTTGAATGCTTTCCCACATTGTTTACATGCATATGATTTCTCCCCAGTGTGAGTCTGTTCATGATTTTGGCAAACACCACTTGTTCTGTAAGCTTTGGCACACTCCATACGTGCATAGAACTTCTCCTCAGTGTGAATCCATTCATGCATTTGCAAATTTCCTTTTCGGCTGAAAGCTTTCCCACAGTGATTACATACATAGAGTTTCTTCCCAGTATGAGCTCTTTGATGATTACCCACTGAATTTTTAGTGAAGCATTTTCCATAATGTTTACCTACATGAGATTTTTCTCCAGAGTGAGATTTTTCATATGTCTGAATAACAGGATGAGAATTAACATCTTTTCCCCATGATACACATGTATACATACTCACTTCATTGTGACATCTTTCCCCAATTTGAACATTATTGAGTGTAATGAATGATTTGGCATCTAGCTTCTCTTCCATGGTACTTTCCTCAGTATAATTAGGGTAAGATTCTGCACATTGCATGTACTCATTGGGTTTCTCTTCAAGAGTTGTCTTTGCATATTTCTGAAAGGTCTGGATTTTTGCAGAGGTTTTCACTTGTTTGTTATGGGTAGACAGCTTTCCTTGAAATCCCTGATGCTCATTTGGTTTAAATGCAATGTTAGCCATGATGGGCCCATCTGCTGATGGATGATCAACCAGAGGCTTTCTAGAGCAGAAGATTTCTCCTGGTTTTACACCAACAACTGTCATATGCACATTTGTATCTGGAGTCTGAGAAACCATTTCACCAAGTTGATACCATAATTTATATTCACAGGATTGCCTTTCCGCTTCACTTCTGTATAAAGGCATAATTGAAAAACAATCAATCAGGGCTGGGTATTCAACACAGGGGCCTAATTCCCTGCCTGACAAGTGCAAGGTTGTGAGTTCAATCCCCCATAGGAAAAAAGAAAAAAAGAAAAAAAGAAAAAAAAAGAAAAACCACCAATCACATTTCATAGTGGGTTTTAGTAATAATTTTCTTGGAGATTTGCTTTGAGGCCCTCTAAGATTATTTCATCATACACTTACTACACACTTTGCATGATAGCTTACACACAGATTTTACCCAAACAGGATTCACTTAGCAGTTTGCAATTGACCCATTTGCAATGCATAGCACTTACTCTAATTTTGAGCAACTGGAACATCTTGATGAGACATTCCAGGTACTGATGATCTTTGATGCCTGTTCCTCCATGACTCCACCCCCTCCCCTTTCACTGAGCCTTTTCACCCACTCTGCAATGGCTGCCTCTCTCTTTGCCATCATCTCTCCTCTATTTACTCCTTCACTCATGCTGTGGGATTCTAATGAAAAATGTAACTTGCAGTATTGAAATTTCTGTCTCACTCATTTAATCTAACATTATGGTCTCTGGGTGCATTCATGTTTTGGCAAACGCCATTACTTTATTTTTCTATGGATGAATACTATCCCATTATGTGTATACATTACATGTTTTCAGTGCTGGAAATTGGACTGAGGGTATTAGCAGTGAGATACATCCATGTGTTTTATTATTTTTATTTTGAAACAATCTCATCAATCATTAAGATGCTCAGACTGAGCCGAAATGCATGATCTCCCTGCTTCAGTTTTGTAGAATTCTAGGATTGACAGCATGCCCTTGTATGCCTGTGCTATATTTTCTTAATCTGCTCATCTATTAATGGGCACTTAAGATTTACCCAAAGCTTAGAATTTTTAGGTTTGTTGCTACAAATGTTTTTAAACACCACTGTAATATGATTACATAATACTTTGAGGAGTTTATGCATTAAAATTATATTTGGATCCTGTTGAGTATAGTGGCACAGGACTATAATTCTAGCACTTGGGATGTTGCAGCAGGAGGACCACTGTGAGTGAGCAGCCTGGGCTACATAGTGAGACCCTGTCTCAAAAAAGAAGTGTAGTTGGTTAAAAAGAATGTCTTTTTTTTCCCATCTTAGTGCAATCTCTATAGTCATTTCCATAGATGTTATAACACACTGAGAGTCGCAACAATAACGTGAGGATGTGTGTTCCAATACTTTGGAACATGATTGGATTGTGTGTGTGGAGGACTGCTTGAAAATAAATCAGATCAAAACCGTAATAGCCATTTGGAGTTTGAATATATTCACAATATAATCAATTTCTCAACACTGAATGTGTACATCAAATTTAACTACATATAGTCATACATAGTTTGATCATTTAAAATTATATATAATTAAAAGATAGCTCTCATTGTATACACAATTTTTTTTACATCCTGCTGTTATCAATACATGAATGCAATTTTATTCAAAATGTCTATAAATCTGAGCATAGATCAAAATTTGTGCCTTTTTATTTTTTAAATTTTTGACAGGCCTCACTTTGTAGTTAAGTTTGGCTCTGAACTTAGTGTGTGGCCCAGTCTGGCCTAGAACTTGTGACAATTTTCCTGTCTCAGCCTCTGGAGTGCTGGGAGTACAGGTGGGCATCAACTCATCAGCTGTTTGTTCTTTTACATTACCTCAAGGATATTAGTTTTGGTGTAATATGAGTACCACCTACATTTCAAATATTGGAATATTTCAAATACTCAATCAGGAGATTAGAGATATTCAATATGTATATGTCAGTTGAGAAATTTTGTAAGATTAAAGTATTTTTTGTTTGTTTTTTAGATTAAATAAGTTTTAACATGGTCTTTTTTGTGTAGTTTCTTTGAGTTTAATATTCTGACACTAGAGGAAATTTCTTCTGAGTACTAATTACCGTAGATATTTACTGCATTCATCTTCAATTTGCTGGTCATCTGTCATCCCTCCTAAAGTTAGGAACAAAAAAATAATGATGACTTACTACATATGGATCAGTAGATTCTAGGCAGATTCATGCTACACTGTGACCATGCATGGAAGATGCCTTAGAATGTTTCCATCTTCCCATTTAAGGAAATTGTACTGGTGAGCACCAACCAATGCTCTCCCATAGCATGAATGACAAAATGATATGCTCCTTACCTATGGCAGCCAGGTTCCTAAAATTTTCCCACATCACATCTCTGTAGAGCTTCTTTTGGAATGGATCCAGCAAAGCCCACTCCTCCTTGGTGAAGTTCAAAGCCACATCCTCGAAGGTCACTGCTTCCTACATCATCAGACATGTATTTCCAGGAAGAAGAGTAACATAAAACTATGAACGTTCTTAACTCTACTTATAAAAGCACATATAACGCTTAGTTTTCCAAATGTTTATTTTATGTCTTGGTCATCAAACACTTATTTTCCATCCATTTGCACTTGTCACACAGGAAGTTTGGTGCTATCCTGGAATTCAGTGCTAACCTAACAGCGGAATGGGAACATTGCTTCTCTTACTGGTTAAACTCAGACTTACTTGTACAAACTCACAAAAGCATGGGTTATAAGAGGATCATACAAATCAGAATCTATGTGAAAAAAGTAAGTAGAAAACCATCTGATGAATTACTATGAGGGATGAAAGACAATAACTTTTTTCTCAACTTTTTATTTAGGGAATTGATTTCTTTCTTCTCTGATACTATTTAGACTATTTTCAAACTTCAACTTGCTTTAATAGACAAAGAATTTTTTGAATACTAAGTAAAAGCTTTAAGTGATAATTTGTAAGGCTAATGAACACAATTATACTTTCTATTAGAAAGTGTCTAAGAACTCTTAATTTATGTTAAAGAAGCTATATTATCATATGGCTCAGTGACCTAAAAGGTGGTATAGGGGACAGAAATTGATGGATGGATATGATGAAAATATATATGAGATATACTGATCACACATACTTTGCAAACTTAATAGGCACTAAAAATGAAAGGTAAAATGAAAAGAAAAAATCTTTTCAGTACCAAATATATATGCAAATATGACAGCTTCTTTAAGGTACAGAGTTTCAAAATCCACTCTGAAAGGCAGTGATCTCTTAGTTAAAAGAATGACAAACAGACTAAAGGAAAGGAAGATAGTCTTTAATGTGCTCACATGTAAATAGAATATGTCTTAGTTACTTTTTTCTCACTGCTGAGACAAAATACCCAGCACCTAAAATTAAGGGAGGTAAGCATTATTTTGGCTCATATTTATAGAAATTTCAATGCATGATGGGATCCAAGGTAGGGTGGCATGGTACAGGGGGATCACAGAGGAAAAACAGCTCAAGGCAGACAGAAGGTAGCAAAAGTACTAAGCAGTATGAAGTAAATAACAACAACCTTTTTTCTGTCCCTTATATTTTATTCATGATAGTAGCATATACAACTTTAATCTAGCTTTGCACCAAATCCCAGCATCACATTTTAGATCCTGTCATGTCTGAAAATCCCCAGTTTAGAGTGCATGAGGCTTTGCTGGGACATGTAGACACATGTCGTAAAACAATATTGAATCATTACAGAGCTTTTATGTCACAAAATTACACAAATTGTAGTGTGTTTAATATAGAAGCCAGGGAGAAACAGATATTTCAGTATTCATATGCCTTGTACTATAATTAATTTACCTCTTGAAAATGGAAACATAAACTTGAACACTGAGAATTCACAGTGAAATATCTTTTGAAAGTTAAAAAAAAAAAGTGATTTCCCAGAAAAAAGTCATGAAGCTATAAGAATTAGAGAGAGAAATGTAGATCTATGTAAACCCTGGGAGATAGAAGAGTCAAGAAATGAATATATATATATATATATATATATATTACACATATATATATATACATATATATATACACATACACACAGTATACGCAAACAGAATTTGTATACCAAGAACATATAAAAAATTAGAGCAAAACACATAAACAAGAGAAAATATTAAACAGAAAACAAGATCCATGACCTAGTCTGAGGTTATAGGCAAAGGAAGTGGAATTGTGGAGAGACACAACTAGTATGTAGACTTACGAAAAAATGAAGGATCACAGGGCACATTCCACAGCCATATCCTCTACTCAGGCACATTCCAAAGTCTACACACCACCAACTTTATTCCAATTCCAGAAAACACGTGTGTTGTTTCTGGAGAAAAATGTGACTGCTTTCATATCTATGAAGTAAATCTGCAAAATCTTCAACCATTTGGCCACTAGAATGGAGAAGAAACCACTTTGCCCTGACAGAGATACCAGTATGTACAAAACATAATGAGACAATGAAAACACATGAGGCAACAGCAAGCAGAAACACCAAAAACACCCAAGATTTGGAGGCAGATTTACTTATGTTGACAGGCACTGATCCTCCCAAAATATCAGGCCCTGATCTCTGATGGTCTATGACTTACATGAGATAAGCTAGCAGGGATAACAAGCAGAATAACTTGTCAATTGGGGATTGGTTTTTTACAAGGTAAATCATAGTGACTACCTATGTATGAGTTATCAGCTGTTTTCTAAGAGATAGGAGTAATCAAATCCAGAACAGGAACTATCACCTGGGCAATAAACAAACTATATGGGGGGAGGGCATTTTCTGCTACATTCTCCCCCCTCCTTTTAATTCCCCTGACAAATCTTTGCTGGTAATATTACATGTGATCTTCTGAGACAGGGCCCAGCTAGAATTTAGGTCTGTCCTGTAAGGTAGTGAGGGAGTTACTCTGATAGAAGGGAGTGTTCAGTGTGTCTTGCATACTTATTACATCTTGATCAAGTGTTTGATTGATTGTTCTGCTCTCTTGGGGCAACCTTTCCAAGAGTCTAAGAAAAGAAAAACAGCTAGCAGCTGATGGGAAAGCAAGGATTAGGATAGGCAGAATACAGGTGAATAACAAAAACCACAGCTAGCGGGAAAGCAAGGATTATGATAGGCAGAATACAGGTGAATAACAAAAACCACAGCTAGCAGGAAAGCAAGGATGGGGCATGCATCCTGAAAAGACACAAAAGTCAGTGGAGATGGGTATGAAGTAACCCTGTAAACTGTGTTCTCAGGCTTTAGCAGTGTATGAACAGGTCAACATGAGCACTCTGGCAGAGCTTTTGTGTCTGTCAGCAGGCAGCTTGAGTATCATTAATTAGAAGTGCTTTTTCAAAGAGGAAACCAGTTTTTCAGCCTCTGGGAGGGTGAGTCCAGGTGAGTTGGCTTTTGAGTCTAGAACTAGGGTCTTTCCATTTAAAAGTGAATAGGGGCTGACTGACAGGAGCCAATCAAAGGCGATGTCACCATTTTATTTTTTAGCAGTCTGAGTGGCAGAAGAGTAAGGCACCATATACAGAGGGTAATTGCTGTGGCATTTGTAACTTGATCTTGAACTAGTTTTACAAGCTGGAGAGGTCTACTATGATGCATGTGAGATTTGCCTTGGGATAGAGCTTGGTCATCAAAGAGGCATGATTAATGGCACATGGCAAGGGTGAGACCTTTGCCCACACTTCTGGAAATGCATTTCAGAATCTCAGGGTTATGATTATCAGGCAGTTAATGCTGATGCAGGTGCTATTCTTCCTCCCAGGATACAGTCAGGGTCAATATCAAGTGCAGGACAGTGGAACCAAGTCTGAGGGAGGCTTGTCACATCCCAAGAGATGTTCAGGGCATTCAAGTATGTACAAGAATTCATATTTGATAAAGTGTCTGTCAATCTCATGGGATCTGCTTTGGCAGAATTTCTTTCCAGTGGGGGCTCTCATGGGTAACTTCAGTAAATTTAGACACATTTATTGGCTTCTTGCCTTCCTCTTTGAGGTCTGACAGGAGAGCAGAGTGGTGCTGATCTAAGATTCATAGCCCTCTGTCTCATTACAGTCCCACTACAGAAACGCTGCAGGGAGGACTGTTTTCACCCAAGCGTCAGGATCAACTTTTGTGGCAAGGACTTTTGACTTTAACCAGGCGTCAGCCTCATCTAAAATACTGCAGCCTTCTTCAGTGTTGAATAGTCTGGAGATGCTGATAGTGGTTGTGGTGCAGGAGGAACAGGTAGTGGTGATGTTGCTGCCAGCTGAGCAGTTTAGGGTTGATGAATATAAGGAGGAGGGAGGTCGGACTTGGAGTCTTGGTAAAACAGGATAAAGCTTTTCTTGCTAGGGCTGAATCTGAGCACCTTTCAGGCAAATTTGTGGGTTTGTGTCAATGTCTAAAATGGCTTTATTGTTGTGCAGGACACATGTGTGGAGCTATGGTGGGAGAGTTTTAACTTCTTATGGCAATTTAGCCCAAACTGGCTGCCTTGTTTTCTCAGGATTTTCCCAGGTGAAAGGGCTTATGGGAGCAACTCACAAGCAGAAGAAAGCATCTTTTAAAATTTGAAACAGTCCAAAAATTGTGTATAGGTCACAAACTACAGAGTGCAACATGATGGCTGCACTTTTCATGGAATGGATGTCTTGCACCTGGTGATTAAATGTTTATCAGGCTAACGCATGGGTGGATGCCTGTTTATGCTTCTCAAGACCTCTGACAGCAAAGGATCGTGGTGAGGTAACATGGTGGATGGTCAGGTGCAGAGGCAAGTCTTTGGTTCATAGTACTGAGAGGAGAGTTTTTGAACTTCAAGACTGCAGTTATCTTGGGCTGATGCAAGCATCATCTTTTCTTGAGGAAATAAAAGTTGAAAGTGTGGAGTTAAGTGAGGGGAAGGATATCTGGATTGGTGCACAGATGTTCTCCCAGGTTGCAAGTTTGTGCCTGGCAGAAGGCAAGTCCCAGCTGTCCCAATGATGGCATGTTTTTGACAGAATTTTTAAGTCAGAGTTATTTTCCATTGTCTACCAAGAAAGTCACAGGTTTTCCCTCATGTTTTAAAATGACTATGGGCCCTTGGGGGTCCAATTTGATAAAGCTCAGTCTGTCCTATCTGTATAGGCCTGATAGGGAGCGACTCATTTGTCAGGGCTGACAGTCCAATTTTCCTCAGTTGAAATGTGGAACTCAGAAGTAACTGCTGACAGTTATCTCTGGAGGGCATTAGATGATGCCATCTGATCAGGATGGGCATGCCTCTATGGGGTCTTTGTGGCTAAATGCAGTCAATGATATGGAACTGGTTCAATTGGTTAGAGGTAGACAAGTTGGGAGCAAGTTATCCAACTGCAGCAGTTTATGAAGGTGTCAAGGTGGAATTCTCAGGAAGAATGGGTCTTTTTCTTTTGTTCTTCCTTTGGATTCAGGGAGCAAGTTGGTTTCATTTTTAACTCTATAAAATCCTTTTGTCTCACAATGAGAAACTGTGAGTTTTAACTAATAAGTTCCCATTTTATCTCCCTATGCTGTATGTTATGTACCCTTGAGTGATACTGCAACAAAGGGTGCCCCTCAGAGAGAGGCCATTGAGATGGCTGCTGGGCCATGTCCTTCATGGGGACTTAGGCACAACTTAGCTAAGGATGGTGAGAGCCCACTACTATGCCATATGTTGATCACCATGGAACCACATGTGAGGGTCCAATCAACCACTGCAATCAGTGTTTCCCAGTCTTAGTGCACAGAGCAGCCTATTGCTTACCCTGTCCTTTCTACTCACACAATCATTCAGCAGGTGCTCAGAGGTTAAACAGTCCTACCCACCTTCCTTTGAGAGTGGCCTTTACTAACAAGAGTTAATCAAGCTCTTTTTCTGCTCAAATTTAGCAAGTGGCAGACTGACTAAGTGGGGGTCTTACCAGAATCAGACAGGCATGCAGGCATACATACACACAGACAGACAGATTGTGTCCTCCTCCCTTTGGGGTCCAATGTGGGACACTTGAGCAGGGAGCCAGGAATCCTCCTCCAGATCTCTTAAGAGACTCCACAAATCTTGAGGGTGCACCCTCCCATCAGGATCTGAAGACATCCTTGCTCCATCCACAAAGAAGTCAGCATGGTCTGTCTTCCTGGCTAACGCACCAGATGCAATGATAAGCAGAAACACCAAAACAACACCCAGGATTTGCAGGCAGATTTATTTATGTTGACAGGCACTGATCAAGATGACTCCCAAAATATCAGGCCCTAATCTCTGGTGGTTTATGGATTATATGAGATAAGCAAGCAGGAGGTATACAGGCAGAATAGCTTGTCAAATGGCGATTGGTTTATACAATGTGTATCACAGTGACAAGCCATTTCTAAGAGAAGGAGCAACAGGATCTGGGACAAGAACCACTAACTTGGCAACAGGAGAGGTGCATTTTCTGCTGTAATAGAATGATTTTCTATGCAATTTCTATAGTACTCACTGAATATTTCAAAGTGGTAAAAACAGAATTATACTGAAAGTGTCACTACAAGTGACAACTTTACATTTAGTAAATTCATCAGCAACAGCACAATAAATATGACAGTGTTATCCATGGGGAAGACAAAAGGTTTACACTGAATGTTCTCAACCTTGCCCAAAGCTCACCAGTAAAACTTTCTGAGGGTTCCCATATTTATATTATTATGATTGTTAACTCTCAGCATAGCTTTTTTGAGAATAAATTTCATTGCAAAATACATAAACACTAAATTGCTATGTGGAAAGAAATATAATTTATCCTTGCTTTCCCACTTTGTAACATGAGAAAAAGAGAGATAATTTGCAGTGTGTGCACAGTTAACAAAGCAATACATTTGCAAATATGAGCTCTCCAGACACCCAGAAATCAGTGCACAGACTGCATGATGAACTCCAGAAGGAGGTTAGAACATCAGAGAAGGACAGAACACACACCAACACTAATGAATGAATGAACTTCCTAATTGTGCAATATTCTATGCATCCCTTAGAGAAGTGGCTTTCATGGTCACACATGTAAAACTGGGTATAGAAAACCATGCGAATATTACTCACATACCTGAGGCCTCCGGCAGATTAGAGCAGGACTCTCAATCATGTGCCAAGTGTGCTGAAAGAGTGAAGAAAGGAGCTATAGAAAGCAATTTCTGGACCTCATTACAGTTTGTGAAGTTTATATTTGTAATCCCATGGAAAAGTCATTGGAATTCCAATAAATTAATTCAAATCTCCAATGTACAATTGTCAATGTAACTCATGGTGAGAATAAGGGCAGTAAAATATATTTTTAGTTGTGAGAAGCACAAGGGGTCCAAATTCCAGCTTGTATGCTGGTTAACCGGAACAAAGCCTCAAACCAGGTTTTATCAATTCCTGAAGAGGGGGGTGCCTCAAGGATGAGTGACTGTGTGAGTGGCTGGAAGCATGTGAGCTCCATGTGATGGGATAGGTAGGAGGCCTGAGATCATCTCTGCAATAAGCAGAGAGAAGGATATGCAGAAAGAGTAATCTACATAACACAATGCAAGACAGTATCTAATGTTTTGAGGTAAGATCTTCAGCTCTGATGTGTAATTTTTTATGCCCCGGGAAATTAAAGCCTCGTATTTCGAGCTCAATTCCAGCCAAACACGTGGATTGTGGCTCTTCTTCCTGCCTGGCTCACACATGCTTTTTGGGAGACACACGTTAGGACAACACTGACCTGTTGTTTTGGTTGATTCACTGTATCAACTTGAGAAGTCTAGAAGCTTAACTAAGTGACTCAGCAGCTCTGTGTCCTGGGTTACAGAGGACTCGCCATTACTGGTCTAGGATGTTGTTCATTGTGTCAACTTGAGAAGGTCAAAAGTTTAACTAAGTAATTCAAGATGGGGCCAGGGCCCTTACTTTGTAAACATCCTCAGCCTGTGCAAGAGGACAGGGAATATTCTACTTATAATATGTGGGAGAAAAAAAGAGACTTAGCTCTTACTGCTTTGCTGCACTGAACTGCAATGAACAGTTTCCCCTGTGTCATGCAACCCTGCCTTGGAGCCAGCTGATTATGGACTGAAACCTCCAAAAACCGTGAGTTAAATAAACTTTTCCTTCCTTAAGATGTTGGGTATTTTGTCCCAGCAATGAGAGAAAAGTAATCAACACATCTGTCAATTTGCTTCAAAGACTACACATCAGCACCTTGGCTACAATGATTTGTATTGCTTAAAGCCAATTGGGGGCATAAGGAAAACTCCTAGCCAGCTCTTCACTTAGCAATACATGCATACAGGGTCAGTTTTAGCCAAAATAGAGACAAATATTCTTCTTTTAAAAGAGTCACCTAGGTGTTACTTCACCAGACCTTGACTTGAGAGGTTTTTGAGAACAGCAGGGAACACAGAGTGAAAATTCACTCTACAGGCAGAGTTTTGGATAGTCAAAGTATTGTCAGGTCAAACTTAGGCTTTTGATTATATCATAATTCAGATTCAAAAGGAATGAGTGTTAAATGTCACCAAAAATCAAAAAGTGAATTTATGCACTTCCACTTTCCTGCTCACTTGGAAAGATAGAAGGAATTCTCCATTCTCAAGAGCAAAAATCAAGTTGACTTAAAAATCACATCCCCTGCAGACTAAAAGTACAGTGCAAAGAGTTAGACCTACAGAAGTGTAAATTGCTCTGAAGAAACTCAAGGAGAAAATAAGGATAGAAATATGTTACACATTCCAATGAAATAGGATAAGAGAAGTTTAAGAGGTAAAATCTCCTAAGCAAGGTTGTCCCTGTCCTAAAATTTGATGAGTTTTCCTCCATCAGCTCTGTTGCTATAATTGTCAGGCTATCTGATATTCAGAGAAATTGCTTCATATTTCTGAGAAGGGGTGGGCAGAACAAAGACATTTTGAAAATCCTCATGTTTAAAAAACATGAATCAGCCAGGCATGGTGGTGCACACTTATAATCCCAGCACTCAGGAGGCTGAGGCAGGAGAATTGCAGCAAGTTTGAGATCAGCCTAGGCTACAAAGTGAGCTCAAGGCCAGCCTGAACTGCGGAGTAAAGCCCTGTCTTAAAAAGAAAAAGAAAAGAAAAAAAAAGAAAAAGAAAAAAAGCATGAATCAAGTGTCGGTTGTTCAACTTTTCCCTGAGCATTGGTCCTTCTCTGATCATCCCAGTTAAACAGACGCCAGGCCTCCTCTGTGCCTAATGACTGACATGAGAAATTCCTCTTTCAAAAGCTATAATTGTCATATGTTTGAATCTTGTTGAGGCTTCAACGTATTACTTCCTTTAAATTACCAGTGTGATCTATTGAAGATAACAAGAGAAATCATAGTAATCATTGTAGATCACCTTGTATTGTGGTTTAAAGTCATGTACTATGTCCATCCTTTTATTTTGAATGACCCTATTTTGCTTTTTTTCTCATTTGGTTTTATTCTTTTCAAAATAAAAAACTTTTTAAAACAATGAATTACCAAGGGGAAGCAGTGATAAAGGACACATGATGGCACTGGAAGTGTACACTAGAGATATACTTCTTGTAACTATTCTCAGTGGTCTGTAACAGCACAGGAACAATGAAAACACATTGAATAACATACTGGGCCATATCTATGGATTATGCCCCTAGAGCTTCTAAGTCTCTTTAAATCTCCAAAATAAAGAATGAAAGAATTAAAGAACATGGACATAGTAGCATGGGCCTGTATTCCAGCACTTGGGAGGCTGAGACAGGAGGACTACCATGAGTTTAAGATCAGCCCAATGAGTACAAGGCCAGTATGGACTATATGGGGAAACCCTGTGTGCAAAAAATTTTTAAAATTAAAGGAGACAGAAGAATCCAAGGAGTAAGATGGGGATGCAGTGTGTGAAGGACAAAGGACAGATGGATGGAAAAGAAAGAACTAAGGAAGCCACACCATCACTACCAATGACACCTATAGGCAAAAGTCCTCTGAAGAAAGTTTTGTGGGTAAGGCTGTTATCATGCTGCTCTGATCCTTGTTCATGAGCCTAAATATGAAGGTATTCATATTACAGCACACAGGACTTTTTTTTTTGAGATAAGGTTTTACTGTACAGTTCAGGCTGGGCTTGAGCTCACAGCAGTCTTCCTGCCTCAGCATCCCAAATACTGATTTTACAGACATGCATCATCATGCCTGGCTTACTGAGTTTTTCAAGGAGCCTCTGTTATTTCCTGATTTGGGAGAGAAGTAAATGACAGATGAAGAGCCAGTGATTTTACAACCACAGTAAGGTAAACAGCACTTGAGACCAAAGATATCTGTAGTCTCTCAGTGCAGTAGTTGCTTCGCATGACAGCCACAAAAGACCCAGGAGAACACAATGACAAACAAATAGCCAATAAGCCCTGACATACAGTGAGTACAATTTCTTCTCACTAAAATTTAACATTACTGTGAAATGTGGCAGAGACAACTTTGAGTTTCATTTAGACTAACACAAAACAAGGTGTGAAAGTACTATAATCACTAAAATGCTGTAACTAAAACAAATCTGTGTGGATTTTTCTTGGCACTGAGACACAGTACTCAACACTCACAATTTAAAGACAGAATGGTGGATTTGGGCTCACAATTTGTAAAGGTTTCACCCACAGTTTTCTGGCAGAGGGGCTTGGCAGAGGGGCACAGCACACAGGAAGTTTGCTCATGGCATGGCATTGGGAAGAAGTGAATCATTAATGCAGGAAGAGTAAATATATGTAAATTCTTGGAATCCACATCTGCTGTCACCTACCCCTTCCCATCAGGCTTTTCCCCGAACATCATACCCAACTGCAAACCCATGGAAGGACTAATTCAGTGCATACCCATGATCTTGTCACCTCCAAAAGGCCAACCAATATGTACATGATCTCTAGAGAATATCTATATTTAAACCATAGCAATATCCCAGGACAAAGCCACAAGACAGTCATGGTCACAAGGGCTGCAGCACATAATGTAACACATGGCATGGAAAGACACACACAGTGAGCTGATCTCACAACCATGAAGAAGGGCTGAGTGTCAGAAAAATTGGAGAACATGTGATTGGCTTGTGTCACACATGTGACACAGCCGGGGAGGCACATCAGGAAAGTAAGTTTTAGTTATCAAACTAAGCATAATTTTAGAGCTGGAGAAAGCAGACAGGAGGTACACAGATGTGTGTAGTATACATTCACTATGGATAGCACCTCACTAGCGGATTCCCCAGCACCGTGAGCAGGTACAGCAGCAGGTGCAGCACAGAGGGTGCAGACAGGAGCTGCCACAGGACGGCAGGGAGCCAAAGAGGATGCACTGAGGTCAGGCGCCATCGTCCTGAACAAGTGTGGCTGTTGTGCCCACTGGGATCCAAACCAGAAGGAGACACCATGGTGAAACCTTAGGCTGTGGCACAGCTCAAAGGGCAACTTGATTGTGTGCTATTCAACAGCTTGCTAGATGTTGCAGACTTTGTCACCCTCTGTAGTAGTTTCAGAGACTTAAAAATGTAACAAAATTAGTATTTATTGAATTTTACCCTGTAAAGAAATAAAAGCTTAAAAATATAGAAACTTTCAAATCAGGAACTAAAAGGAAGGAGAGGCTGAAAACTCAAAGACACTATCAACAATTGCAGTGTCAGTCCAAACTTCCTTTCATCTATTCATCTCACAGGGAGTTTCCAAGTGGTTCTCGGAAACCATGAATATATTGCTCAAGATGCAATTTTGCTCAGTTTGCAGTATATATCAGCCAATTCCTCATGGTGACTATGTTTATTATATATTATAACCATATGCTAATAAAAATTATAATAAAAGATATACTCAGGAATGGTCTGAGATATGTGCAAACTGAAGAAAAATCTAGAAAATACTACAGTACATTTTGTCAGATTTATGCAATACTTAACTCAAACATGCAAAGTGTGTACATGGAAAGAGAATTTTAGACACATTTTACATATGCAGTCAGCTTTTCAAGGCAAGACAAAGCATTACCTATTCAAAAAGAATTCCGCCATAGAGAATAGTTTCTCTTCTTGGTTGGTAGCCAGTTTGTGACAAGGGTGCCTAAACTGTGTCAGGTCCCAGGTATCTCTCTCTCTCTCTCTCACACACACACACACACACACACACACACACACACACACACACAGCTACATCACAGGAAGATGTTTATCTGCGCAAAGGATGAGAAACATACCATAAAATTCATCATGAAAATCAACAAAGAAAAACTTCATTTGATTATTTCAATCTTGCCATAAACATATTTTCCAAAACTCAATTTATATTGTTTGTTAAAGGACTTCACAGAAGAAAAGTTATGAGTGAAAGTCTATACCTAGATAAAATACATGGAGCATAGAGCTACCCATGTGTCCCTGAATGAAGGCACTTTTTAGGTTTATATTAAAATCAGAAATAGGAATGTTCAGTCTTCACTATTAAGTCATGTGAGACCAAAATTAATATATGGTGTTCTAAGGCAATAAACAGAAATTAGTGACATGAGAATTGAGGTGAAAGAGAAAATCACTTTCCAGAGAGGATTTAAGAATCTAGGTGTCTTATTTTAGGAAAATAACAGGTGAACCATTCTGCCAAACACAAGGTCAACTGGAAAAAAAAAATCAATGTTTCTCATGATCTCATCATTCACTAAAACTGTCCATTCAATAAAGCTGTTATTTTCATAAAAAACAATTTTGACAGAATTGCTCTAAATCATTTAGATCTTAACCTCAATGCACAATAAATGCAAAGAACCGTGCTGCTCTTTTTCAAATCAAGCTGGACATTTCAACATTCATTGAAATACTAAAAAAAAACTCTTTTGTTGAGGAGTGCTGGCAAGAACAGACATGACACTGCATAATTCACTGACACAGTAAGACAATCTCATCACACCGCCGAATCCACCCTAAGCACTGCATAGGCCTAGGTCCCTTGCAGCTGTGGATCTGTGGCCCTGCATGTTAGTAATACTGACTGTGGTGTTGGGAGAGTTTGTTTGTGGTTTTTTGTCCTCCAATACTTATGCTACAGCAGAATTTGTTCTATGACAGAGAAAGGTCAGTATCACTCTCTAACTTTCCCCTTTGGCAAATATTTCAATTAATTGAAATATTTCAGGTGTCTTTGACATTGCTGCATGTCCAGGTGACATGTAAAATTCATTGTTTCTATCCTAAGTTTAGGAGACCCTCATTTGCAACTAATGGACCTTGAGTCAGTTTCTCAGCTCCTCTTCTGATTTTGCATGGCTTCACAGGTTTTAATTTTTATGTTCAATTACATAGAACTCTGACTATTTGACATTCCAGCAAGAGATGTCTATAGTGTCATGTTGTTTTATTCACTTAGTTTTGTCTTTTTGAGACAAGGTCTCACTATGCAAGGTCAGACTGGCCTGGGGCTCATTTTGTAGCCCAGGCTGATCTCAAACTCACAAAGATCCTCTTGCCTCAGCCTCCTGAGTGCTGAGATTACAGGTGTGCACCACCATGCTCAGCTTACTATCTCATTTTAAAATGAATACAAACTTTGAGGATTAAAAAGACAGGTGTAGTGTGTCCTAGTAAGTCTTTTGGACAGAAATTGTTATGAAAGTCAACAATGCCAAAGACATATTGTAGCAATAGTACCAGACATAAGATGTCACTTGCTTTAGTTATGAGGAGTTTGCTTTAAAATTGGATGTCATATCCCTGAATATTAATAATATATTGTAGAGAAGGAATATTGACCTTTTTTCATCAAGTACACAGAACAAAATAATGCAGAACATATTTAAAATGGCAAGTTGTGGAACTCAGAGATTGCTGTTGTTAGGAGTTTGCAGGTCTATGACACAGACATTCAGAATTCATGATTTAGTGGAGCTACTGCAGAGTGTGTCCAGCTACAGGTGCCCCACAGTTCCCATGATCATGGGGCAGAAGGAGCTGTGGTCTTTGGAGGAAGGGGGAGGAGCTGTTCTGGGTACAGCTGACCCATTGTTGAGGCTGCTGCTCAGCTCCATCATGGAGGTATTGTGTAATCTCAAACTCCCACTGAATAAGCCTAATTAATAACTCACACTAGTTCCTAAATTCCCTCACAGCACAGATCAGCTGAAATGGCCAAGAATTTGTTCATTTTTATTCTGACAATGATGGAATCCATCTGTGAGTCCAATCCAGTTCCTTAGATTGTCTTCCCTATGGATCCTTTGAAGATTTGAAGCCTTTAATTCAGTTTACAATACAAATAACTGGATCCATCATTTATTTGCTATAAAGTGTCTGATTACCATGATTTTTGAAATTCAGTACCCTTAAACCAAGTTTTTAAATCAGTGTTTCTTGGTGAAATTCAGACTACTTTTTTTCCTCCTTTTCTTCACCCTTTCATGCTCAGGCTCGTTTTCTTCTTAATGCAGTGCTACTAGGGTTTTCAACTTCTCTTTTTTCATGCAACATTTCAATGAGAAGTCTATTAGAGGAGGCATTCCCACTACAGAGCCTGTAGCGGAGGTGTTCTGCAGCATGCATGCGAATTCCCTGAATTGCAGGTGGTCAAACTAGCAATGGCCCATACTCCCAAAACTGTTACACAGATTTAATGCAATCCCAATCAAAATACCATTGACATACCTCACAGATCTAGAGAACACACTCCTAAAATTCATTTGGAAACAGAAGAAACCTAGAATAGCAAAGGCAATTCTGGGCAATAAAGACAAGGCAGGATGTATCTCAATTCCTGACTTGAAACTGTATTACCAAGCTACAGTGATAAAATCAACATGGTACTGGCAAAGAAATAGACCTGAGGACCAATGGAATAGATTAGAAGATGCAAGTATAAGTACAAAGACACTCAGCCACCTGGTATTTGACAAAGGGGCTAAACATGTTCACTGGAGGAAGGATAGCCTCTTTAATAAATGGTGTTGGAAAAACTGGCTCTCCACATGCTGAAAACTTAAACTAGACCCATGCATGTCACCATGCACAAAACTAAAGTCTAAATGGATCAAAGGCCTAAATATTAAAACAGAAACACTAAATCTACTAGAAGATAAGGTAGGTAGAAACCTTGGAGACATAGTGGTAGGCAGAGAATTTATGAATCAATAACTGGGATCTCATATTATTGAAAAGTTTCTGCACTTCAAAAGAAATCACCAACACAGTGAAAGGAAAACCCACAGAATGGGAAAGAATTTTAGCCAGCAATGCCTCAGACAAAGGATTTATATCAAGAACATATGAGAATTGAAAAACATCAAGCCCCCCAAATTCAAAGACCCTCTCCAAAAATGGGCATCTGAGATGAACACTCAGTTCTCAGATAAAGATATACTAATGGCAAATAAATACATGAAGAAATGTTCAACATCACTGGTCATTCGAGAAATGCAAATTAAAACAACATTGAGATTTCATCTTACTCCTAGAGAGAATAGCTGCCTGGATTCTGTCCCAGGCTGTAGGAGGCAGGGCAGCACAGTCCAGGTGGGGCTGTGCAGGCAGAACGGATGCCCTGAATCACAGACACCGTCAGGGCAGAGGGCGTCACTCGCATCACCCGAGACCTGGCTTCTAGCTTAAAACCTTGGCTCAGATGAGGGCTTTCACCTACTGCTTCAGGGCTCTGCCTCTTTTAGACTTTCACCCAAACTTATATTCTGTAGTCACTCACATCTTAACCTTTTCTACCTTCATTCCAACATTCAGACATTTTTCAAATCAACAGGAAGAATGTTTTCTTTGTGTTTTGTAAAAATTAGCAATTCTCATTTTCTATACCTATTCACCTTTCACTATTTCAGACTGTTCAGTTAAAAAATCTCTTGCAGGTTTCACAGGGAAGGAGCCCAGAATACTGTCCAGATACTTTATCTGTACATTTGGGGAAAGGCACCTCATCATTTTGAGCATGAAAATCATTTACCATTTTATTTTATTTTATTTTATTTTATTTTATTTTATTTTATTTTATTTTATTTTACAGACAGGGACCCATTACATAGTTCAGCCTCACCTGGGACTCACTATGTCACCTAGGCTGACATTCAACTCATGGCAATCCTCCCGCCTCAGCCCCGAGTGCTGGGATTACCAGTGTGTGCCACCATGCCTGGCTCGTCATTTTAAATTGTGACACCAGGTGGCACTGAAGACAACTAATTTACAGTGAAAGTAAAACATCTTGGGCATCAAGGATCATATTTGTAAATTTAAAAATACTTCCAGCTTCTTTTATTACTTTAAATTGGCCACTGTTAAACACAACCCTCATACCTCTTCCATGTTTTAGGACACCTGGCCGAGTCCCCATGTGATTGAACCAGTCTCAGGGTTTCTGTCTCCACTTTGAACAGTAGACAAGGGGACCATGAGCAGGACTGGGGGTCACTGTCGGTCCAGAAGCGTAGCACCCAGACGTGGCAGCACCGATTAAACTCTGGTGGGAAGAGGGCACTGATGATGGGGTGCCCACTCACCCACACGCTCCCCAATCTGCACCTCCTTGGAACTGCTGGGCAGCACCTCTGAGCCCCATCCTGTCCCCCACTCTGAGGAGGAGGAGGCTGGGGCTGCAAACCCACCCAACACCGTGATTGTATCACCTTCAACTGAGGCACAGGAAAGGAGAGCAGAGCATTAAATGCTGTCCCTAAGCATCAAAAGAGCAACTCGCACATTCTACTTTCCGGGTTAGCTGCGAGGACACACAAACCATCGTGCCTTTATAAATAAAAGCAGTGCTAACAAATTAACATTCCAAGCCCTTTAAGACGAGATATATCTATTATTTCTGATGTGAAAAAAGGAGGATGCAGATTGACCGAAAAGTAATTTTTTCTGACAGGAAACCAAGAGCAAAAGAAATGTAGGCAAACTGTCAGTGTCCTGAAGAAAACCAGTGAGGACAGTCAGAGAGGGAAGACTGCTTTCGGGCAACTTGACAAGATCTAAAAATGACTCAGTTTTACCATGAACTATTGCAAGTTCCGACAGTGAGTATCAGAAAAGAAAAAACAAAACAAAACAAAACTGTTTCATTATTCTGAGAAAGGGATGGGAAAAAAACAAGCCATTTAAAAAATTCTGTTGTTTAAACAAATTTTCACAAAACAAACAAACAAACCTCCCCCCCAAAACTTCTGCAAAGCCTGAACCCCTGGGACACTGGAAGCATCTAACTCCAGCCACTCCAGTCTTCCTCCCTAAATGCTGGCCTAGGATGATATGATTGTGATAATTACCTCTTGAGACTAATCAGATGTTACCCATGAACAGTAAACAACAGCAACAAATCCACAGATGAGAGGAAAATATGGCTCAGGAAGGAGACAAATGTATTTAGCAAAATAGATCTGTAAATAACAGCAAATAAATACATAAAGACAGTAAAGCAACTACCTTATTCAAAACCTGGAGGACGCAACCAGAGAGCAAGAATCTTAAGGCAAGAAAATGGTATCTGTAGAAAACTTTAGTAAAGATTTAGACATTTAAAAAGACAACATAGAAATTACCCAAGTGAAGAGAATGAATGAAATGAATGTATTGCTACAGATTCTATCATATAATCAAGAAATTAAATCCAAACTGACAATATCAACAACCTATATTATTAGAATGACTGATTATACCCAGGTGTGGTGGAGCATGCCTGTAATTCCAGCACTTGGGAGGCTGAGGCAGGAGGATCACTGCAAGTTCAAAGTAGAAAGTGAGCTCAAGGGCAGTCTGAACTGCATAGTGAGGCTTGGTCTCAAAAGAAAAAAATGAACTATTGATTATGAATGAGTGACATAAATTGTGCATACAAGAAGAAACACTGTGACTATCCTAAGGTGCAAGACTAAATCTGAATCAATTGTATACTTCAAAGATAGGTTTAGATTAGTAGTAAATACATAAGACTAACACTGAAAAAAATCACAATACTTGGATGTAAGCCTACTGAAAATCTTAGGAGAAGACAGAAAACAAACCACATAAAATGCAATGGAAACAAAGAAGAAGAAAACACCAGAAAGATTATGCAGTACTAGAAACAGAATAAAGAAGGTAATAGAAAAATCAAAAGAAAAAAAGCTTTATAAAGACTCAAATATACTTATAAATCAGATAGCAATTCAAGGTAATCTGCTAGTTTTACCACCTAAAATTATAAATATCTCAAAATTCAGGTTTCAAATTATAAACACATTGAATTTAAATTTGTTAGTGACAATGTGAAAGATTTTCCAAATCTAACAATGAAAGTGAAGGTTAACAGGAATATTATTTACACGGGTAAACTAGTCCACAACTGATTCTGATGCTGACCCAAGTGTCACTCTTGTTTACCTGCCTGGGTCCCCATAGTTTTAGAGAACCTGGGCTTCCTCCATCAATTCCCTGCAGCAAACTATGCATCTTATCTCCACTTTTTCCAGATTCTATGACAGTTTATTTCATACAATTTTCTCTAAGTAAAAACAAAACAAACAAACAAAAAAACCCACACTTAAGCAATTATGACTATCTCATCTTCAAGACACCACAAACTTGCAACTTCTTTAGAATGACACAATTCACATAATGGTAGCTATAAAACCATGCTTTCCATCAGTCACAAGGTAAATGTTTTGTTATTTCACAATAAAATGCCACCAACAGATTACAGTTTGTTGCTGACAACGGTTGCTGAGGATGTGTACAAAATTCACAGGTACTTGAATTACAAGGTGCACAGTCAAGTTGGAACCTGTCCTAGAAGTTTCTGCAATTCTGAAAAATACAAGTACGCTCTCAGTTCTTTTCTGTCTCTGAACAGAATATCTCATTGTCAGTAAATAATGAAGAGGTCTGCTTTCACCGACAGTTGTGGGCTAAGGTGTGAAATTAAATCTGCTCAAGCCTTCTCTGACAAGCCCTGAGGTCACCACACAGGGCAGCACATGGGGAGAGTGTGAGTGCAGGTAGTGCCCTCCTCTCACTCTCTGCCAGTTCCACCATTCACTCGAAGAAACCCCCCAAAACTATCAATTTCTAATTGGCTCCTAAGTAACCCAACTGCCTATATTCACTTATACAATGTTTTCATCAATTTGTCTAGGCCACTGTTAGATTTCATCATGAATTTTGAATGTAACAATCCACATTTAACCATAATTGCTTCCACATTACTCATTAATCACTATCTTAGACATATATACAAGAGTTATGAGGACAAGTCTACATAGAAATTTGTGTGGAACTTTATACTGCTAGTAGTTAAGGTAGGTAGAGATTCACAGCCAGTTTGAAAGGGACCAGGCCCAAGATTGAGCCATTTTTCAGAAGGGGTGAACTGGGTCTGTAGGTGAGGGCTGAGCTGAGAGAAACCAGGCTGCATAATGCAGACACGATGGCTAGGACCACAGGACTCACCTCAGGTTAATAACAGCTCAAAGCTATATTGTGACTAGGATCTTAATCTCAGGTAAACCCAAAAACTGTAACAAAAAGAAGATGGATGACCAGAACACCTTGACACTTACTCTTACTCCTACCAGGGATGCATTTGTCCTCTCTTGTACTAACAGTAATAGATAAACCACAGGTTGTGATTCCTGAATAGGAATATTTGCTAAGTGACTTGTTTCAGTATTAAATACTGGCTATGTAATTTCACTTCTAGCACAATAGGTTGAATTTAATTTCTCCAAGGCAACCTGTAACATGATTTTACTGTATAAAAATCCCTATAGAACATGATTTTACTGTGTAAAAAAGGCCCAGACCCCCAGGTCCAACCCACTTTTTTTTAGCACTTTAAAAAAATTTTTTTATTTAAAGAGAAAAAAAAACAGAATAAAGGGTAGCAACAATATAGAATTCCAAGGAAAAAAGGAAAAGAACAACAACAAAAAACCTAAAAAAATTATTACTTGACAGATTACATACTGACTTCTTGGAAATAGTTGTTCAAATTACAAAGTTAAAAACACCTCAGTAATTTTTTTTTTTTTTTTTTTTTTTTTTTTTTTTTT
>PVJX010011302.1:0-18826 GCA_004027295.1 Dolichotis patagonum | reverse complement strand
TGCAACTTAATATTCATAAAGCTAAAAGGTAGGACCAACTGAAATGTCCACAAGTTGATGAATACATAAAAATTTAAATCTCCGTGTTATTCATTTGTACAAATTAATACTTTTCTGAGCAATGCTATAATTTAAATTCAAATTTGAAATCTTAGGCAAAAGAGTCAGACACAGAAAGTGTTGAATTATCCACTTATACAAAACTGCCCCAGTGAAAATGTGGAGTATGTTATTCACTACGTTATTCATTAGCAAACTCCACTCTTTGGCAGAGTAAAGCAAGAGGTCACAATTAAAGTTCAGTATCAAGTCATTTAGAATGAGTCTGTATTGCTATGAAACCAACAAATAATTGCAAATATAAATTTTTCCTGAAATTCAAGTACCAGTGTTTATCAGTGCAACTAGCAAAAAACAAAACAAAAAAAATGTTTTCTTATTAGCAGAATTGAAAGTACAAGAAGGTCTCTATGCCATGTGGATATAATGAGCATTTTAGAGACAAACTATGTTGTCCAAAGTACATCTCAGGGGCTGGGAACTTAGCTCAGCAGCATAAGCACCTGCTTGGCAAGTGCAAGGTTGTGAGTTTGATCCCCAGTACCAAAAAAAAAAAAAAAAAAAAGTACATCTCATTACAAAACTGAATGTGCTTAAAATTTCTGCAAATATTTCTGAACTTGCCTTGAAAGGCCAGCTGGATGCTCCCACCCGGTGTCTCATGCAGTCTCTGCTGATATGTTGTTTAGTTAATGAAAATGCCTTCTCACTTGTCACTGTAAAGTACACTGTTGCCATCTAGAAATGATCTTACAGGTCACAAAGCTGAAGAATTATTTAAAACCCTATTGTATAATATTACCAAATAATCTTTAAAAGTGCAAAGTTTTAAACATGTGTAATACGTGCAACGAGAAAAATCAAACATAGAAACAGAATTGGAGAAGGTGATTTGACTATTAGGGGAATCATGCACAGACTCCGATTTGTGATACAGTATGCTAAGAATTCTTAAATTACATGCTAATACAACCTTATAGTAAAATAATTCTAAATTTAACAAACCACAAAAACAAATGGCATACAATAGAAGAACTTTTCCTGTCAATGACAATACAATTAGTAGTACAATTATCTTAGTATTTTGTACACATATATACACATTTTTTTTCTCTTTTGTCCTTTACACCATGCCCATTGTTCTTTCCTTTTGAGCAGTTTCTTTCCCTTTCACAGCATCTATTGTACCCTTTGGATCTTATTTACTCTTTGAGTTTCTTATACTAGGGAGAAAATACGATGTTTATACATGCAAGTCTGATTTATTTCACTTTATTTACTTCACGTATGATCTCTAATATTTATTCACCTATAAAAGCTTCAAGTTTATGTTTCTTTAATCTGAGCAACTATTCTGAAGATAACAATATGCAGTATCCATTGCTAATTTCCTATCATCTTGTTTTGAAATTCTATATCATTTTTATTGTTTTTAAATTCTCTTTAAAATAAAAAAGAAAAACAAAGGATACAGTTGTATTTTCAAATCTCAAATAAAAGCACAAACAGAGATATCCATTCCCACTGTCTAGAATTTGCTCTACATTTAGTCACTTATGCCTGAAACTCATACAAATGTGGACACACTAAATTCATAAGAAGTACCAATGAATACACTTGCTTTAAAAATACTGATATTTCATGGGGTTGGCAGAATAAACCAAATGCACGAATCATTTTTTATGGTGCTCACTGAATCTCTAATTTTGCATCACAAATATTCCAACATGTACTCTAGGTATACTCAGAAAATATGTAATATAAAAGCAAAACATGCAAAAAAAACACCCCTACTAAATGAGAAGCTGTAGGAGTGAGGATATCTTTAAAAATAAAATTGTAAAGCACAAATGTTAAGGTGATTTTGAAGACACAAAGAGCAACTTAGAATTTCTGCTCAGGAAAGTAAATTCTTTATAAAAATGGCATGCAGGTAGAAAAATTGTGAGAAGGTATATTGATCCTCTATAACTAACAAAATATGAACAACAAAAGATTTTACCAAAAAGATTCATCACAAATATGAAAACATGACAAAATTAAATATTTTTAGAAGGGCTTAAACAGAATGAAAAAACAATTCACAAAATGGAGACATAAGTGAGAAAAAAAATAAAGACATAATTAAATTTTTCTAGGATTCCATAAAACATCAAATTGGAAAAGCCTAATATTGGTTGGATATGAGAAATAAGAGCTGCAGCCCACAGGTGAAAGTGTGCCTGGGTCCATTAAGATGGTAACGGGATACACACTCTGTGCCCCAGGGCCTCCTGGGCCCTGAGCATCTATGGCATCTTCTCAAATCTGCTTCTAGGGCACTAAAATGTGCTGGTGGCATTTATACCAGCGACCCAACTAGACAAGCCTGCTTTCCCAGTACTGTGGAAAGCCAAATAAGTTGTTACTGAGACAGACTCCTGTTGGGAGTTATAGGTACAGCGATGGAAATAAATCTGGAATATAATATTGAGCAAATTAACTAACCCACAGGATGAGCCCTCTACCACACCCCCATATGGGCACACTACACATGGATGTACACGAGCTGCTTGTGTAGCGCAGTGGTGGAGGACATGCCTGGTACCCATCACTCTCTGGGGTCTACAGACAGCACCAACATTATATATGAAGCCATGGTGTAGAACCCAGTGTGGTGAGCAGGGTCACAGTGCAGAAAAAAGACACATGTGCACAAAGAGCACTAGTGATAGGGCTGTTATTTCATTCTTTTAAGGGCTGTCCTGTGAGTTATGGGACACTGATCATCATCCCTGAGTTCTACCCATGCTGTAAATCTTACTCATGACCTGCAACCTGAATGTAACAGAGCTCTGACAAACGCATATGCTTTCTGATGTGCACAATCAGCACCATCTGAAAACCACCCACTTGGCAGGTACAGTGTACATATAAGCTCCTGAATAACAAGGTACCCAAAATGGGGAAAGACCATAAGAACTGCCAAGTTTCTCTGCACCCCAAGATGAAGCATTATGGGAGAGGAAGTGCGGTTAGAGCCATGAGCAATCCAGTATAGAAAGGCAGATTTTGATCCAAGTTTACAGCAGTTGGAAGGCTTCTCACAATCAGCATAAATCAGAGCTACGAATCAAAGTGCTTTCTATTTAACATTCCACATGCTCATAGTCTTGTGTTAAACTTCTCAGCTCAGTATCTTTACTGGAATGTTGTATTCATTCTTCTTTTATTCTTTGGGTTTTTTTTGTTGTTGTTGTTGTTTTGTTTTGTTTTTTGTCTCTTTGAGACTCAGTTTCATGATGGAGTTTATGCTGGACTTGATCTTACTTTGTAGGCCAGGCTGGCCCCAACTTCACACCAATCTTTCTGCCTCAGCCTCCCCAGTTCTGGGATTATAGATGTATGCCACCATGCCCAGATTTATTCCCTTTACATGGTAATGTAAGAATATGACTAATGTAGGGGACCTCACTATAGTACCAAATAGAACAAAGTAAAGCAAAACAAACACCAGTCCAAACCAAAACTCCACAGAGTACTGTTCCAGTTTCCAAACAGTACTCATACTATTCTCCTGCCTTGGTGGCTTTGTAGAAGATGAGTGATACAGCATTCAAAACAGGAAATGATCCGATGAATGTACTGTTCTAAACTGGACTCCATATAGAGTTGAAGAAATGAATCTACAGATATTATCTGAGTTAGAAAAAAAAAATTGTGATCAACCCAAAGAAAGGTGAAAATAAAATGTATTGAAAATGCACAGATATCCCTGATTAATCAAACATCACTGTCAAACCTTAAAACCTGCTTGACACATATTTCTTCATTTTTATTTAGGAATGTTTATGTAACACACAGACAAATTCAAGATAAAATACAGCATAGCTTATGTACAGTACTGAATACAGGGCACTGGAATCACTGGCTATTCACCCTGGGTGTCTAGTTGCTCACAGAGTGGTCACTCAGGACTGCTGCCCAACATCATGAGCAGGTACTGTATCATATATCACTAGTGAGGGAAGTAAATAAATTATAAAACTGCAAGATTTCTACTAATTTTTTTCTTTAGTACTAAAGATTTAACTCAGGGCATCATGCAACTTATACTGCAGGAACGTCCTAAAATATTTACTCCATATTGAACAGGCTCTTGCTCAACTGCCCAGGCTGGATTTGGTGTTGCAATACCTGTCTCAGTCTCCAAGCATCTATGATTCAAGGTGTATATCACCAGCTTCACTGATATTTACTCTCCTCTGGCACTGAAATCGCAGAAAATCATTGAGATTAAAGAACCGTAACCTTACACCAGGTAAATGTCACATGCCTGTCTTCCTAGCACTGAAGGAGGTGGACATAGTATCGAAAGTACCCCCAGCCTGGGAAACTGAGTAAGACCAGGTCTCAAAAGTTAAAAGATATGGGGGCTATGTAGCTCAAAGCCAATTCCTGCATTCAGTCCCCAAACAATAAAAACCTTCACACCTTGTAATTTTTGTGTCCAAGAGAAACCCCTTCCCATTCTACTTCAATGATGATGCCCACCCTATTACCAAATCTACAAGTCCAGTTTAATAATTTCAATTTTGCCTCATAAATGATGAAGTGAACTGATCAGGAATAAGAGAAGACACATTCACAGTATCTGTTACAAGGTTCCTCCACTTTCTTTAGGCCTGTGACCTCTGAGCCTCTCAAGGCAGGGCAGCACACAGTCCTTCAATTATCGTCACAACGAGGACAATCCCATCTCAGAAGGTTACTGTTGTCACTGCTGATTTCACCTTCCTCATGCAAACTCGGATCCCTCATTTCCTTTTTCCTCCCTTTGGCTCCTCCATATTAAAAATGTCATTTATTCTTATTCATTATTAGGCCTATAGATGCTCACTCTAGGGATTTTCTTCTGCTTCAGTGTTTTATACAGAGCCCATCTTAGTCAACATTTCCATTTTAAATCAATGTGTAGAAACAGTACAAGGATGAGAGCAATGGTTTCAGTGATGACAGCCCTTGTCCTCCCTCCACTGCCAGTATCACATGTCCATGTCCACACAGATGCCTCAGTTAAATGTGTTTCTCAGTTTGGGTTTAACATGCAGCACTTTCGGAAAGTTGTCCTTAGCAGGAACTCTTTCCCCTTTCTTGACATTGCACAAGATTTCTCTGGTGTGACATATAGGACAAAATAAAATAAACTTTCAAAAGTTTCTTGATGAGGTGAATTTTCCCTTAGCAGCAGACAGCACAGCCTGAAAGTTACTAGTAAGCAAGCTGAGCAAGCCGTATTTCACCCCTGATGTACACGTTCATCACGGCATAGTGAAAGTAGACCTCATGATCTAACCCAACTGGTCACACAAATAAGATCATGGTTCCTAGGCAGAGTAAATTCTGTGACCTTGAAAACCTATTGCTGTAAAGTTGTATAGCAGGTCATCAGCCAAGTAACCCTTTCTCTTAATATTTTCAGGAATATTCAACAAAGCACATGTACATTTTAATTTAAAAAATGGCTTTGCAAAAATAACAATGCTTATAAAATTGTTATTTATTTCCTTTGACAGAAAAGACTATCTCTTTCCACACTAGTAATACATTAATATCCACCACCATTTTCCTCAGAGTTCTAAACTCTCTGGAAGGCCTTGTTTAAAAAGTCTGATTGTAAAGGAGAGTTTGTTTTGTGATCTTATGAATAAGGCATATAGCTATGGTAAATGGTCTGGGGTAGAGTTGTGTAATCAGCTATGTTGATAACAATTAAAATAAGAAGAGGTAGCCAACTATAGATAGAATACCAAGATTCAGCTTCCTCAAGAAAAGGAAATGCAGCCTTCCCTACTGCAAGGAGTTGTAGCCACTCCCTACCAAGCTCGCCAGTTGCCAGGAAATTCAAAATAACTACTTTTTCTCTAAAATCCCAGTTTCCTTTAAATCTTACATGGTAAGAAAACTGGTTTGAGCACTTGAGTTTCAATGGTGATTTTTAATTTTCCACCTGAGAGAGGTGGACATTAAATAACTCAGCAATTACTGTGCTCTGGTTATCTCTAAATTAGCTCTGGATTGATCAACCATCTGGCCACCCACTCAGGATGCTTCAAAGATTCAGACAGCTATTGTTCATATTTTCAATGAAAACTTTGCTAATGTATGGACAGCTAAGACCCATAGGTGGGGTTAGAGAACATACTAGGCCCTCTAAGATGTAGAGGAGGCACAGCCTCTATGTCACAGCAGTCATACTGATGGAATGCCGTTTCACACTTGTACCTGTGTAGCTACAGCCTAAGTTTCCCTTCAGCAAGGTCACTTCCCCAAAATGCTAAGCTAGTGGCTGGAAAATTCCCCTGTAGCCCACCAAACACAGCACTCTACCAACACGTCCAATAACCAATCATACAGTGACCACTGCAGGGAGTTCAGATGGTGCCCTCACCCTGTAAAACAAGACACTATCCCCAATTTGTTGCTAACTCAACTCTGAGTGTCCCCACTCCTCTCCCAGAGTGGCTTTCGACCATTTCTCGCAATACCTACAAAACAGTTTTCCTTGGCACTCCTTTTCCTATTTCTATGTCAAAGAGAGACAAGCCCAGAGAGGGTGAGTCTGGACACCTCAGACATACGGACACCAGAGGTAACATTAACAGCCTTTCTCATGTTCAGTACGTCACTCTACAGTGTAGAAAGAACATGAATTCTATTTTATATCATTGTCCATAGGATCTCACATAAATCACTAAGGTGACAGCTTTTTGGATTGCTAAGTGTGCCACTTAGCAATCACTGCATTTATGGGAAGCTTGTATACCAAGTCACGTCACCGGTAATGTTTAAACTTGTTTTGGATTCTCGTTGCTCTTTTCAACATCTATTACGAGGTTGTCAACGTGGGGGAAATACTGTAAACTCAGGAATTCACTTTGAATAGAAAAAAGCTGAGGCATGAGGAGAGAAGGTGTGGGTCTGAGACCCCCCCTCACAGACATTTATAACCGTCAGATCCTCCAGCTCTGCTACTGAAGGCACCGAGACCGGGGTCCCAGCGCCCCGCAGCTGCACCACCTCCAACCCACCCTCAATCAGGGCCGCCCCGAGGCCCCGCTCTCCCCGCACTGCTGAGGCTGTGCTGGGCCACACCAGACGGCACCGTGGGCGGACAGTGTCACCGTGGGGACAGGACTCACCGAACACGGCAGTGACCCTGAACCCGCCGAGGGGAAAGTGGCAAAAGCCCCAGAGCCCAGGAGGACCTCGGGGTCTGGAGCTCAGCAGGGAGGCTGGAGCTCCCCAGAGCTGGTTCTGGCCCCTTCCTGTCAGACCTCAGCCCGACTCCATCCCTTCCCCGGCTTCTGTCCCACACCATCACCATTGTAAGGCTTCTGGGTGTCCCCGAGTCCTTCCTACACGGCCTGCAGCCAGCAGAAGTCCCAGAAGGCGGTCTACCAAGCTGAGGGACTGTCAGCACTGAGAAGCAGACAGGGAGCCATGACACCGGAAGTCCCTGCCCACTTAGGCTCACCTGATTGGACAGTTCATGCAGCCCGCCTCTTTACTGATTGGCTCCTGATTCACTGCCCTCTCTCTCCTCAGAATGAGGAGAAAGTAAATTCCTGCTTGTCTGGATAGAGCTCAAATGATAGATTCTCACCCAGGAACTTTTGGGTAAGGCTGTTTCTTATAATGTCAATCGCACCTAGTTTAACACAATTGCATTTAAACTGTACACGTCTCTTGCTTGAGCTACCAGTGTTTTGTTAATAGACTTAACGTGCTCTTATTAAAGTGGGGTCACCAGTGTGCCTAGAAGGTTCTATGGTCAGGGTCCTATGGACGAATCAATCCCCTGGAGTAAGAAAGCATCGTGAGTGCAGGACAAGTCAGGATCGAATGGAGTAGAAAGAGGGTTGGCTGATTCGCAGGTCAATATTTGGAAACAAGGCAGCAGGCATCACTGTGATGATTTTCACACTGTCTCAATCCACTTTCATTGAAGAAAATTAGTATAGGCCTGCAAAATGAATACATTTATTATGTAGATGAAGAAACAATAGTTAAATGATAGTGATATTCTGCAAAAGATTAAATGTAAAAGGAAAGCAAACATTCCAATTCCCTTAGACAAGTTTCATACCTTATCCAGAGTTAGAACAATCCCAGAATGTTGAAGCTAAGCATATTGCCAAGCATGAGGGCAAGAATGCTGTAATGGACCCCAGTCTTGGTCCAATGGGTCACTTCTTGGTGAAGAGGCAGCGATATATAAGGACCTCAGATTGTAGCTTTGCATGCCCACCAATTTCCTCGTCACATGTTGAATTCCTCTACATTTCATCAATAGTATTCCTATAAGAAAAATACTATGTACCCATACTATGATACTCTTGTTATAATTAGATTGACCTGAGTGATGTATAGGATACTTGTCTGGGGAAGTCATTATAATGTCACCTGATGGACAATTCTAGTCCCCTGGACCCTTTGAGGCTAAATCCCTCCTATTTGGTTTCTGGCTCTTATACACTAGTTATACTTTTCCTCACTTATATTTGCTATGATGTTTCTTCATTGGAAGAAATGAAACTGACACTGCAATCTTTGACACAATGAGATATTTCTTATTTTTTCTTTTGTGGCACTGGAGATCAAAGGCAAGACCTTTTCTATGCCCAAGCCAGCCACACAGCCCCAACTTTACAACTGAATTTTTTTTGTTAAGGTTTGCCAGTGTTTTTGATGGTGGTCTTTTGTGTGTGTTCTCAAAGAGAGTGTTTCATTATATAATAAAGGCCAGCTTCAAACAAACTTCTCCTCTTTCAACCTGTTGGAAATAAGTTCCCAGATGCAGTTTTTTTATGTGAGTGATGAGACAATCAGACATCAAGAAACATCAACAAAGCTTTTATTTTTGCCAAAGGATGGAAGCAGACCCTAGCAATGAGGTAGCAGACATACCGACTAGCTGGAGAAACAGGAGTTCTGAGGCCTAATGTATGAGAAGTGGCTATCTTTAAATTTATTGGCTAAGTTCAAAGGCTCACAATCTATCATGACTAATAACTCAGTGGTACAAGAGAATGGGTAGACCATTGCTGGGTCAATTAGATACAGGGTAAAATAGTTTGGAAGGGAAAGTTCTCAGTTCTCATCTCAGAAATTGGTGCATTCTAGGGAAAAGTACACAGTCACATGCCAGTAGGCACTTAAACAACAGTGTACTTGATAAACCCAGATGTCTACATTAACCATATTTCCTCACCTGAGCCTCTTCTCCCAAGCCCTCTGTCAAGTTAAACCTATTTACTCACAGACTGGAAGCTCTTTGAAAAGGGCCCCATTTTTTCACAGTAGCTTTTTCAATGGATTCCTTGAGATTAGTGGCTAAGTAGATGAATTTGTTAACTGCCCACATTTGCGACTTGTATTATTATCGTGTGGCTTAAGATTGCTAACTCTTCAAGGACAGGGCTGGGTCAAAGTTCCTTGCATGGATCAGGCACAATATGATGTCCAAAGGGACAGGCCATCAGTGACTGTTGCAACTGATGTGACTATGCAGGAGGCAGACACCCACCTTTTGGTCTTAATTCCTTTTCTGCGGCTGTGAAGCTGACTGGTGCATCCAGTGAAACTCTTGAGATTCCCAGGATTCAAGGGAAAGGACAGCAAGAGGGTGGAAAAATAAAGAAAAAAGATGAAAGTTGTCAGATGAAGCCCTCTTTCCTGATGGGAGGAAAAAAACAATTCTAACAGTGCAGTGTGTTTGTTTATACACTTGGAAGGTTGCTGTTATTTTCAACCCCTTTGCTTTGCAATGTTGTGTAAATTACCTGAGTACCTTGCGTTTTTGAAGCTGGGACAGCTTGTTTACTTGAAGCTAGAACCACTTGTTTAATTGGCTCATCTCAGGCTTTTCTGTTCTCAGGGCTGGCCTTGCTTTAACTGTGCCCACATAATCAATCTCCAGCTTTAGCTGCTCCCCACATCTCCCTTTTTCTGTTTTGTAGTTGCAAGCAATCACTGGTCAGTGGCTTTCCTTAGGCACACTACACATAATTGATCACTTTGGTCTGTGTCCCACAGTTTCCTTGGTCAGAATACTGGGAACTCACCCAGTTATAGGATGTCACAGCAGAGATTCTCATATATTCTGGGTCTTCACTGACCAGCTGGGATCAAAATATTGTCTGTCCTGTCAGCATGTATGTATTTCTAATTTTTGGTACCTAAACGTCAGTTGTTGAAGAATAGAAGAAAAAGTTATGACATTACATTGTAATGAAGGCAGTAAGTTTAGTATTACTGCATTATCTAAATACCAAGCACATTAGAGAAAAAAAATAGAACCATTATTGTCTAGCAGTTATGGATATTCTAATATTTGAATCCATACAGAATGTTAAAAGTTACATATTTTACACAGAAAACTAGAAATCAAAAGCCATACATAATATTACAGAATAATAATCATGATGACATTTTGTAACACATAAATTTACACTTTGACATAGCATAACTCTTTTAATTAATTATCTCTAATACATAAGAAACTTATCTAACTTGATGTTTAGTGGGATGTACATTTCATAAGTTTTAGTTAAAAGTAGATGTCTGAATCTGCAAGAAAAGTCTATCACTATTAGCAACCCTTGTTTCACATTTTGGAAGACCCACACAATCTGCAGGCATGAATACATCCTGTACACTACCAAAAACAATAACAATCAATTGTTGTTCAATCCCCAGTACCAGAAGAAAAAAAACCAATCAATTGTCATAGCCATATGAAAACCTTTGTTCCAGAGCATCTTTAAATCAAAAACCTTATGGTCTAGAAGTTAATCTTTTGATAGATGAGCAATGTAAACATGTTACAATAATATATTTTAATAACTTTATTGGGGTGTCTCCCATAAGGCTATCGAGACTATTGGGGCATCCTATCACTGAACAATAGCTGAATAATGTTTCCAAGGAGCTGCTTTCTTATTCATCAATTGGAGTTTTATCCAATAAGTTTTCCCCACACTGAGGGATTTTTGTTTAATTATATTAATTAGTGACTTTCTGTTTTACAAAAACTCAATCACAACATGCAACATTATTTTTAAACAATGAGAGACTCTCAAGTCATAATACATAAACAGAACTATGTATTACATATGTACAACCAATTTAAGCATCATTTTGACAGGTTGACAACCTAGGTACCAGCATGCTTTTCAAATCTATAAAAAGAATTAAAGTATCTATGAAAGATTCAAAAATGCAAAAGATAAAGGAAAAGAGAAAAAATGGTGGAGCTCAAATAAAAAACAACTGTTAATTTACTGCAGAAATTATGAAACAAACAAGTATACAGTGTAACAGACTGGACAAACAGACAAAACACCTTACAAAATTAGAGTGCACTCAAATACATTTTTGACCAAATAGAGTTATACATTTTTACAATTTTAGAATTTTAAAACAATAAACAGATTAGTCAGGTTTTGTAGGTCAATTAGCAGACATCTCTTAAGAATTTGGAAGAAACAAAATCTTTTATCTGTAATCAATATATATTTTTTGTACATTGTTTTGTCTTAAGACCACTAGTACCTTTTGTATCTCATTCTTTTATGGAAATTTTAACTCACTGATCTCCAAGCACCCTGCCACTTCATTAGACCTTTGATTCTCATTTTTGGTTACTATCTACTGAAATTCTTTATCAGTTCCTTCAATTGGGCCCATTTTGAATCCAGCACCACACTTGTATGTCATCTGTAGAGCAGTCTCCAAGGCATCACTGTCACAGCATGAGAATCAGCTTCTTGAAAGGTGGAATCAACTCCTTCTCCAGATATGTGTCCATCATACAGCAGGGTGGCATGCTGTGGTCCCCAGGTAGGCTGTTCGTGGTTCTCTGGAAACACATAAGCACACCCTTAACCCCAAATTAGTACTAGGTTTTGTAGTTTGAATTGTCCAGTAGGAAGATCTTTCCAAAGGACCCTGACCACCTTTTCCTTTTACCTGATTAAATTGGCTTTCTGCTGCTCTAGTACTGTTCCTAGTAGGGTTTAAAAAGTTAATAGTATATACTGCCAAGTTTAGTTTATTATGAGGTGTAAATTTTTTTTAAAATTTTATGTTAAAGGTGGTAAAATTAAACACAACAAAACAGAACAGAACGGGACATAAGAAAGCATAAATTTCAATGCTAGACAACCAGAGATCTTCACTATCTGTCATATTGTGTCTTGTTTTCTTCCAAATAGTTGTCCATATTTTTGCATATGGGGAGCTCATACTAAATAACATAGCCAATATTTTCACAAGATGGGTAGTTCACTGGCTCCCACTTGCTAAGTGGGGTAGGGGGGAGACACGGATGGGGGACAGGAGGACATGAGATGTTTGATTCTCAGCCTGGGCACCGGCAGGCTCACAACCACCTCCCAGAGAGGGGAGGAGTTCCTTGTTCTCCTGGCACCCCAAGTCAACTGCATGGTGCAGGTCCCAAGGCGCCAGGGTCTCTCTCCTTCGGGCCCCCCAGAGAGGGGAGGAGCTCCTTGTTCTCCCGGCGCCCCAAGTCAACCACATGGTGCCGGTCCCAAGGTGCCAATGTCTCTCTCCTGTAGGCCTCTGAAAGTCTGCCACACTCACCTGCTATTTCTTTCTGATGAATTGACCATTACATTTCCAAAGTTCTGCAATGGCCAACAGACCACAGAAAGAATTCTCTTTAGGCTCCTGTTTGAAACAAGCAGCTGTAGCAATCTGCTGGCCTTGCTTCAGGGTCACAAGGTGTAAATTTTGTAGGGAAAGAATCCCCCTTTTATTTTTGTAGTTGAAGTTTCAGCATATGGTGAGCACATTCAACAATTCCTTGACCTTGAGGGTTATAAGGAATTCCCATGGTAAAGGAAATATGAAAACTTTTCTAAAATATTTGGAAGGCAGCATTTGAGTAGGCTGGACCATTGTCAATCTTAAGTGCCCATGGGTGGCCAAATATATTAAAGGCATTCAAACAATGAGAAATGACATGTTTAGCCACTTCATCAGGTGTCTTTCTTCATGTCACCATATTCAAGGTGTCAGTCCTCGGGCTGAGGCTATAGCCCAGTAACAGAGAATTTACATAGCATGGTGAGGCCTTGAATTCAGTCCCCCAGGTCAAGTGGATTGTCAGTCACAGTCCTGTCGGGAAGTTGGTTTTCCTGGGATCCCTTGTTCTATGAGGCAGTGAGTAATTCCTGGAGTCAGCCTCATGGGGATTAGTTTCTAGTGCTGGCACTGACCGCAATATATTCTATGGTCATTAGCAAATCATTTTTCCTCTCTGATCTTCAGTGGACTCATTTGAACACTGGAGAATCAGTCTTAGTCTCTAATGTCCCATCCAGCTCCTATAATATAATATTTTTGGTGTATGAGCATATAATAAGTGTGTACATTAAGTTTCATAGAGTTAAAAAGAAGATACAAATCATATGTGGTGGCATATGCTTGTAATCCCAGCACTTGGGAGACTGAGGCAGAAGGATTTCAGTAAGTATGAGGTGAAGGTGGTATATACAATGAGTTAAAAGTCAGTCTCAAATATATAGTTGGACTCTATCTCAAAAAAAATTAAAAATGACAAAACTGAGGCAGAAGAATTGTTGCAAGTTTGAAGCTAGCCTAGACTACTGTCATAATCAGGGGTTTTAAGGAGAAAAATTACATACAGGATACATAATTTATTCATTATTTATAATGGTCACCCAAGGAGTCAAATACAAAGAAAGTTCAGGAAATCTGTCCACAACACTAAAGACCTAGAAAATCCAGCTGGGGGCCTGGATCCCATGGCAATAACTTACAGGAGTTCTGAAAATCTAAAGCCCATGACAATGACTCATGAAGTTTATTTCATGGATCTGCACTAGGAAGGCTCAGAAGTCAGCAGTGGAAGCCAGAAAGTCTGTGCCAGTGGAGTGAAGGAGCTGTGCCAGCAGGCTGAGGGTTCTGCAGGGGAGCTAAGAAGTGAAACTCAAGGACCAGTGCTTCTCTGAAAAGTACCACAGCCATCCTCAGTGACAACAAGGTCCTGAGCTCTTCCAACGATGAGAACAGCTGAGTACATATCGGGAAGCCAGTGTGACAGACTTCTGCATATTAAACAGCACACAGCCCTCTGAAGCCAGGAAGCAATGGTCAGTGTAAGGAGCAGAGCTCCCCCAATATGAACCAAAGCCTTTTTCAGCAGCAATGTCCTGAGCTTCTTTGATGACAACAGATGAGTTTATATTGGGGAGCCAGCATGACAAGCTCCCCCAGGAGAACCAATGGCTCCAAAGAACACCACTTAGGGGAACCCACAATACTATTCTTCCTCTCCAGCGTTCTTTTGTATGTTGGCAACAGTCCTCAGCCATCCGTGCTCAGCACCACGCTGATTCTGTTCAGCTGGTGTTTAAGTTGACCACCAGTTACGAATACGTTACAACTACATAGTGAGTTCAAGGGCATCCTGAACTTACTGTCTTAAAAACCAAAACAAACCAGCAAAAAGACACTATAAAAAAAGGCAGGCATGGTGGCACATTCATGTAATTCCAGTCTTGGGAGACTTAGGAAGGAGTACTGCCATGAGTTCTACGCAAGCCTGGGCTACAAAGTAAGGTCAAAGTTAGTTGAACTACACAGTATCAAAAAGAAATTAAATACTGTTTTCCTGCATTAAAAATATAAAAGTATTACAAGCTCATTGTAGAAATTTTGAAAATAAATGAAACTGTAAGTATTATAAAAACCAATTCCATTTGTAAGCCAGACATTGTGATCCATGTCTGTGATCCCAGCACTCTGGGAGGCTGAGGCAGGAGAATTAAAAGTTGAGGCCCTGCCTGGGTAATTTAATGACTTAATGAGACTTGCCTCCAAACTTAAAAACAAATAAAATCAAGTAATAATGGGTTGGGAATGTAGCTCAGTGTAAATGTTTGGGATTCAGTCCATAGCATTGAAGAAATAATCAGTTGTAATCCTATCACACAGAGCTTGACGTGGTGTGCATGCCTGTAATCCCAGAGCTTGGGAGACTGAGGCAAAAGGATGACAAGGAGGTTGAGGCCAGCCTGGATTCAGCAAGACCATATCTCAAAAAAAATCCTACCACAGAGAGTTTACCACTATTAACATTCCAGTATGTCATTTGTATCAATTATATATTTAAATGAAAATGCATCATGCTGTCTAAACTGCTTTATAACCTGCATTTTTCATATCATACAAAAATATATTTTGTATTTCTCAATGTCATTATCTATTCTTTGAAAACACTACTCTTGTGTGTAGTGGGGATTGATCCCAGGCCCTTCAAACTGAGCCACATTGCCAGTGATTTATGGTTTTACATTTAATTTTTGAGATAGGGACTTGTAAGTTGCCCAGCCTGGGCTTGGATTTACGAACTCCTGCTTCTGCCTCCCACAGTATGGAAATATAGATGCGAGCTATCGTGCCCTGGTGAAAATACAATTGTAAATATTCCATAAGTTCCATTAATGAATGAGCCATTGTTTCTACATCCAGTCTTTTACTGTTTTTCTGTTTGTTTTTTTGAGATACTGGGGGTTGAGACCAGCACTTTTGTTTTTCTTTTGATACAGGGTCTTGCTAAATTGCCATATTCAACCCTCACTTGCATCCCTCCTGCCTCAGCCTCTCAAGTAGCTGGGATTCAGGTGTGTGCCACCATACCAGCCTTAGTGGATATTTACATTGTTTACATTTTCCCCTTACTATAAAATACAATTTCATATTAACAACCTTTGTACATATGTGATTTTAGAACAACTAGGTCAGAGCTATGTTTATTAAAAATGTATGATGAGAAGCTGGAGGTGTAGCTCAGTTGTAAAGCACTTACCTAGCATTTGTGAGGCCTTGAATTTGATCCCCAGAAGTTAAAAAAAAGAAAAAATATGACAAAATATTCAAACATGCAAAAAATGCAGTAATACCTCTGTTCACAAATGTAATTCTTTGCACAATTCTGGTCACAAACTGAATCCCACAAGGTCAACAATGAACCTAACCATTGAATTTGATTCAGTTCTCATCCAATTCACTTTGCAACAGGACTGGTAGAATGAATTAAGTTCGTGAACCATGGTACCACTGCAGTTAAATCAAGTCCAGTCATGTTTCAACTATATTCTCACCAATTTCTCCCGCCAATGGATTTTTTTATGTTAGGGAATGAGCGTGGGCTACATAGTGAGTTCAAGGCCAGCCTGAACTACACAGCAAGACCTTGTCTCAAAAAATAAAAGCAAACAAGCAAACAAAGAATTTGTGATCTGTTTCTCACTGGAGGAACCCCTACCCACCAGTCTCTAGCATAAATGAGCACATGGTGATACTGAACTCCTGTTTGTGGATTAAGGGCCTGAGGGAAGAAATAAGTGAGTCATAGTCACACAGAGGTTGATTATGACAGTGGCAATGCCTTGTATACACACAGTGTTTGTAAGGGGCTATCTTCTTCATCAGAAGTTTGAGAAGGGTGATCTTAGGCCAAAAGCCTTCCTCAGACTTTGGCCCCATTGTCCTGAGAAAACCAGCCAAACACTTTTCAAAAGATAATCCTACCCATAGGGACCCCTTGTCCTGGGCCAGCCACTGAAGGTTTGTAGTGTCCATGTCCCTTCTCCCTTGATAATATCCCTACCTCACTGTTTGTCCTTTGGTGGGCCCCAAATTTTAGCTTCAAACACAGGTGGCAGGGAATCTATTACTAGGGAAGATGCTGGGTTCTCAGGGCCCTCTTATGAATAATGAGTACTTAGCCGGCACAGTAGGATAACATATAAAAGAATTCACATAAATAAGGTGCCAATAAGAAATGGCCAGGATCTCCAAGAAGACACATCTGCTCACAGGGACTTAGAATCCAGATTTTAGAGACCCTGCTCTTGCTGTTAACCTCCAGTTGCACTCCAGTGGCATACTCTGGCCCTAGCTGTCCAACTACAGTGACTTCCATGATGAGGCAGGGAGACAGACAGGGAGAGGGGTGGTGTGTCTTCCAAGATCTAAAGTTTAGGGTGTGTCCCAATCCAGACATGTCCCTGCTCATGCCGGTAGATAAATAAGGGTGTAGCACCCACATCTGTGCTGGATGCTGCCAGCACCAGCAGACACTAGGGCAAGCACACCATTGCCATGACTTTCAAATACAGAGTAAGTCAGGCTTCACCTGGGATATGGCCATGGGAGTGTGGCTAACAGAAACTTGCCAGTAGTTTGCAAACTAAAAATGAGTATTTACGAGGTCCAATTACAGCCCATTTCCATTGTTCCAGCAGTGGGGAAGCCTCAAATGCAGTCACACAGATAGAGTGAGAGACCAAGAAATCTAGCTCCTTCCTCTAGCAAACAGGGCCTCTGACCACATATACTGGCTCACTAGGTCCCTCAAACTAGGTCCCTCAAGTGAGTCCCTCAGAGAGCTGAAGCTGGAGAGCAGAAGAAAAAAGACAGGAAGACCCAGGGCCACACTTCTCTCCTCCCTCCTGCCCCTCCTTTCTCTCATGGTCCATGCCAGCCTCTCTGTTGTGTTCTTTGGTCTCTCTGTAGGCTTTTTTCTTTTTCTTTCTTTTTCAAGACATGGTCTTACTATGCAGTTCAGGCTGGCCTTGAGCTCACTTTGTAGCTCAGGCTAGTTTCAAACTTGCAATGATCCTCCTGCCTCAGCCTCCCACGTGCTGGGAATACAGGCACGGGCCACCATGCCTGGCTTGGTTTGTCTTTAGGCTTTTTATTACATTGGCTTTTCAGCTTTCTCTCTCTCTCTCTCTTTCTCTCTCTTTCTCTCTCCCTCACTCTCTCTTATATTGGAGCTAACAGACACACATGTATGTTTTAAGCAGGAAGTACAAAAAACTGAGAGCAGGTTATTTTACAGTTGGTTACCTAAGTTTTGTCACACATTATTAGGGAGCTTCATTTCTGGCAGGCTTTTATCATACAGCAAGAAAACCAAGAGATTGGGTAAGCGAGAAGAATCAGTCATTGTCTTAACTGAGCCAGTCTGTCCTTGGACAAAAGTCCCTGATACAAGTAACAGGAAGGACATATTTATGGTCTGGTGAGCACAAGCTGTGCAGCTTGGCCCTGTCAGGCTGAGCTGGGTCGAATTATTTCTAGTTTGCAGCTGGGCGGAGTCGGTCAAGGCTGACTGAGTCTATCTGTTTGGCTATGGAGCAGGCAAAGGAATATATTATGCGTTCATATAGCATTAAATCATTAGCTGTTGATTTTTAAAATATTTCATTACAAGGTGGCCGCCTGCTCTCAGTGGTTCCAGTCATACCTTCTTGAGGCAGCAGCTTTCAGTCAGTAACAGGAGACACTCTGGTGCTGGGGGCAGGGTGTGCTTCTTCCTCCACCTAAGGAAGACACTTGGCCTGCTCTGGGAAAGTTCTCTGGTCTGAGAAGGTGGCAGAGTCTTCAAAGTCAGGGTGTCCTGAGTCTGATGAGAGACACGTGGCCTCTCTCCACTTGTAGGTAAACTCAGTAAATAAGAACAGATCCAATTTGAGTATGTGGTGTTTATGGCACGAAATTGTGAGTCAGTGGGACATAAGTGACCACTTTATCAGCATTGGAAGATACTGGTACTGAATCCTCTTACTGAAAAGCTGCCTCCAAATTTGAAGCTGGAAAGTCACTGGAATAACTGAAAAAGAAACAATACCTGGCTTTGTAGACTTTTTGGTACGTGTGTTAAGAG
>PVJX010011301.1:0-54030 GCA_004027295.1 Dolichotis patagonum | reverse complement strand
AACAGTCTCACTGTTTGAATGTCTACTTTACATGCTTTAACTTTGTAATTTAAACAACTATTTCCAAGAAGTCAGTATGTAATTAGTCAAGTAATAATTTCTTAGGTTTTATTGTTGCACTTTTCCTTTTTTCCTTGGAATACTGTATGGTTGCTACCCTTTATTCTGTTTTATTTTGTTTTGTTTTTTCCTCTTTAAATAAAATTATTAAAAAAAAAAAAGTTTGTCTCAGCTGCAGGAGCCAACAAAAGGCAGGTTCCCCTACAGGGCCCAGCCCGCCCCCAGCAGGTTTCTGATCCTCAGGACTGGGTCATTCTCTGTGGGGCTCTGTCTTGTACACCGAAAGATGTTGAGCAGCACCCTTAGCCTTCACCCATCCGATGCTCATTACATGCTCCCTACCCAAAGAGTTTCTAGGCATTATAGATGTTCCCTGGGGCAAGGGGGTAGCCAGGAGCTACTGCCCCAGAGTGATGTCTCCACATCTTCAGTGCTGTTGTACACAAGTCAAAGCAGGCAGAATAGGCACCCAGGCTTCGGGCTGGGCAGGGCCAGTGTATCTGCCCACTTTCAAGTCCAGTATTTACTCTGCAACCTTCCCGGGTAGAAGCGAGTTTAGTCTGGTTGCTGAGGTCCCTCTGTGACAGTGTTGCCTTAGAAGGTACCACCTTAAACCAGCTCTTCCCACAAGATATCACAAGGCGCTTTGTGAAAAGTTAGGGGAGTAAAAGGGAGTTTGAAGAATGCTACATTGGTTATTCACTGAGTACATGACATGATAAAGGCTCCAAGAAGTCCTGCAATAAGAAAACCTATTTAAATATTACAGTGCAGAGTTATGTTGAGGTCAGCCTATTACAAAAGTCAAGAGAAGATTTAATTATGATAGGCGTAGGCCCTCTCATTTTTTGGAAGGACTGCAGCCTTTCCTGGGATTTCCAGAGTGGTTATATTTTCTTGGTTACTTGCAGTTCTAAGTTCAGCTTACTGCTCAATTCTCCAGCTCATTCATAATGCACCTCTTACCACGTCCCCCTTATCTCTGCTTTGTGTAGACTGAGGATTCGAATTTCAGGCTCCCTTCCCTAATTTCCACTTCCCCCAAGCCCCCTACGAGGCCTGCGTCTTCAGCAATTTCCCCCGCCCTGGGTCTATTCAACTTTCCTTGCTTTATTATACAAAAACAATGTCATTTTCCCCTCTTACTCAGCCTAGACCTACTTTGGCACTTTCAAAGCCTTGTTAACAGGTAACCACATAATTTACCCTCCTAACTATGACCCTAAAGAATGAAAGTGGGCCTAATAAAAACTTCCCTGAATTAACAGGAGGTCACAGGCAAACCAGGTAGCCCCATCAGGATTGAGCCTCCTTCTCTGCTAGATCAAGGGCTCCTGCCCTTGCCCTTTCCTGGGTTGAAACCCAGGAAAGGCACCATGGGATGGAAAGAGAGGAAATTCCTGAGTGCCTTCTCCTTCCTGTCCAGGCCCTGCCAGTGGAATAGAGCCATCACCTCCCTGTGAGGAGTGGCTGCCATCAGCACTGGTTGTAAAGGGGGAAGAAAACCCCTCCACATTACATGTATCTTAGCCACCATTTCTCATCATTAGATAGGTCTCTCTGATGCTCTCTGTCCTACAGCTGCTAATGTCTCTCATACCTAGAACGTCTTGCAGGCATCTTCGAGCTCATAGGTGCATTGGTTGACCTTGTCTCAGAGGCAAGGGCAGGGTGGAGAGGAGTTGGGGATTCGAATCTTGGGGCCCTGTGATATTGCAGGGGATGGTTAGGAGATGAATGGACAAGACCCATAGAAGTGAGGCTCCCAGAATAGCAGAGGCCCTTGCTCTACTATGGATGGCCAATGGACTGTGCTGTGGGAAATGCTGCCACATATCAATAACTGAATCGAGTGAGAATCTCTCAAAGACCAAAAGTGCTTAGTTCATGCAGCAGTGGATCTGACCGGGCCGTCTGTGCTATGGATGTCCAAGCAGTGGACCGTCTGCCTGGTCCTTTCAGCTGCAGGCCACGCTCAGGGCTGGACTGAAACGGGGCACCCCCAAAGAGCCTGCAAACTAATGACTGGGACCCGCTGCTCCTGTAACCTTCTTGTGTGTCTCCCCTGTCCCTTCCTTGTCCCCGACACTGGGCCAAACTGATGAAGCTGAGTAGGGAAAGGTATTGTAATCCAAACATTGTAATCCCTTTTCCTAGCTTCCTTGGAGCCCAGTTAGTTTATATTTGTAATCCCATTGAAATGTTATTGGAATCGCAGTGAGTTAATTTCAATCTACTACCTCTAGTGCAACCCACGGTGAGAATAAAGACACGAAGACATGTTCAAAGTTACAGACAGCCAAGGGATCCTGAGTCCCGTCCAGGTGAGGATTCATGGAACAAAGGTCTTGTCCCAGCGCCTCACCCAGAATTTATTAATTTGTGAAGAAGAGAGTAGCTCGAAGATAAGTGATGGTAAGAATGGTGGGAAATACATGAGTACTGTGAGCTGAGCTGGCCAGGTGGTCAAAAAGCACCTCAGCAATATGCAGAGAGAAGGGTAAGCAGAAAGACCAACCTGCATAACTCAATTGGGGTAGCATTTGAATGTTTAGGAGGCTGTTGCTTCAGTTTCTGATATGTAAATTTTTGTGCCCTGGGAAGTTATAGTCTCTCATCTTGGGTCTTGAACCCAGTTGACAGTCCTGGAGCTATGTGGCTCTGCCACCCCACTGGGCTCAACAGTTTACAGGGAGACAGGAGGCGAGAAAACAGGAAACTGTCAGCTGACTTCAAAGATTACAGATCAGTACCTCTGCTGGCCCTATTCCCATTGCTTAGAGCAGCAATAAAGGGAAAAGGAAATGGCTTAGACAGCTCTGTGCCTGTCAGTACATGGAGACAGGGCCCAGCTTAACTAGCGCAGAGGCAACGGTTCTGCATTCAAGGAGAGCCGTCCAAGTGGTCTTCCATGGCACTGGTGAGTAGCCTGAGCCCTGTTGAGTCTCTGGTCCTGGTCCTCCCATGGTGCCTGCTACCACTGGTGACGGTCACTATCCCTTAGATTTATCCTTAGATTGGGACAGCAGAGGAAGAGGCGGGGCTTCAAGGGCAAAAGCTAGAGGTGCTAAGAGCTCTGGCCTTGCCAGTGTGTGACTCACCTGCCCTGGAAACCCTCTCTTTAGTCCTTCGTGGGGATTTAACCTTCCCTTTCCTCCTGCCCCGCCTCAGGTCCCTGTCACCCAGACCAGCTCAATGGGGTCTCTGTCTTCCGCCTAGAGCTCTGCCTTCCAGCAGCCTCCAGAGAAGCATGCCAGTCCTTCTGCTTTTGCCAGTCTCATTGTTGGCACGACAGCATTTGGGCATCCGTACCACTTCCTCTCCTCAGTTTATCTCCCTGCAGTCCATTTCCAGCATTAGCAGCAAACAAAATATTTCTAAAATTTAAGTCAGATAATTTTCAAAACTGTCCAACATGTGCAAGCTCCTTCCAAGAAATAGTCAAAAACCCAACTCCTTCCACATCATTGCTCTGTCCCCTCCTCCCCCAGAAACTCCACTCCAGACAGTGGAAGGTGAGTCTTGACCATGTTGGCTGTTCTGCTGCCCCAGGACATTGGCACTTGTTATTCTTCCTTTCTGAAATGGTCTTCCACTCGTCTCTCCAGTCTCATGTTCTTACTTGCTTTGGGCCAGTGTTCTTACTTGCTTCTCTGACCAACTGATCCAAAACCCACTCCCGCATGGCACTTTCCACCGTACTGACCTGCTTTCTTTCCTCCCCAGGGCACAGCTTCTGACATACTGGGTATTTGTGGGTTTTTCATTCTAGAAGGGAAGCTTTCTGAGGATAACACTTTGTCTGCTGGGTTCACTATTGTATTCCCAGGACCTTGAGCACAGAGGTGCTAAACACAGATTTGGAGGGGGAGGGGGGACAAAGCAGTGAATCAATGGCAAAGTTGCAGGCCTGTCCTCACGGGTCAGTGGTGAGTGCAGCCCACTTCCTGGCTCACTCCTTCCCCCAGCTCTTTCCCAGACACCCACAGGCCCCCCAGTAAGAAGCTTTCCCATGGGCCTGCAGCCCATGGACAGCATCCTGTCCAGCAGGGAGCCAGCCGTTCGTGTGTCACAGACACAAGCAAGCACTTGCTGCAGCTCCCGGAGGGAGTCACTTCCAGCCGGGCAGAAAGCCACACCCTGGATGGGAAGCATTCAGGACCCCACCCCCATCCCGGCCCTTGCCTTGGGAGAGCCTGGAGCCCGCCCTGCTGACCCTTCATCTCAGCAGCCTGTCTCTGCATGTCCTAGTCTCTGCTATGTCACTCCTTCCTGTTGGGACCAAACTTTGACTCCAGTGAGTTAGAAGTCCCCAGTCACCAACCTCTACCCACATGTGTTTTGCGCATTATTTAAGAACACATTATTTAAGATCCCGTACACACAAGTCGAAAGTGGGAGTGGTGTTTGGATCCAGAGTCCCCTCCCGTCCCTCCCAGTGGCCCAGGGCCCCTCAGCGGAATACAATAGAGGCATATTCCACTTGGTCTGGCATCAGCCTTGTCCTCGGGGGCCAGTCGAAACGGGGCACGTTGGCATAGATGGCGAAGTCTTCCTCTTTCCAGGGGGCCAGGTTGATCACATTGAAATACACAGCCTCGGCTCGGCAGGAAAAGTCCTTTAGAAACAGAAACTCAGTAATAGATGGCCAAGCAGCGGGAACTTTCAAAGACAAGCCTGGGCACTTGGCTGTCCTTACAGGCTGGCGAGCAGAGTCCTGGGGTTTCAAACACGCTCCTTCCCAACAGGTCCCCCATCTCACCCCACCGCCCTCTGCCTGGGCCCCGTCTAGGAAACACCTGGAAACCACAGCAGAGATGGCCAGGCACCTCTCTGCCTAAGACTTCACTTACTGCCTTACCAAAGGTTTGTGGAGAAAATTGGCCTGACGTCTCAGTTGTTTCTTAAACAGTCCTAGAAAAATTAATAAACTCAAGGTCAAATTGCTGTGTTTAGGACTCAACTGTAAAATACAAAACCCAAGTTCAATGGGCCTCTGAGATTAAGTAAGTTTCCCAAGGAGATGGAGAATGAGTGCATTTTGTAATTTTGCTCTTAATTAGCTGAGATTATTTGCAATCATTTGATGCATTTATATGCAAATGGCTTATGCATAGCTTTCAGCATGAATAATTTAGATGATACAAAATTCCTGCTACGGTGTATGGAGTCCCTGGTGACTCTAGAGAAAGACTCCATAGCCTGCCTGGTGCCATCTCCTCCTGTCACGGCTGCCCCACAGCAAAGACACCCGCATCCTCCCCCAGCCTCCCCCCTCTTTTCATTCCCACTTCCAGGGCCAGCTGCTCAACTCACTCTCATGCCTCCACTTCTTCAAGATCATCACCAAGAGACCCACCAGGAGCAAGAAGAGGGCCACGACACCAATGGATCCGGACAGGGTGCTGGCTGCCGTGCTGACGCTGAGGAGGGCACCGAGGGAGGTGAGGTCGGTCCAGCTGCCCCAGCTGCCTGGTGACCACCCCGAAGCGCTCTGGGCTCCCTGCCCTGTGCCTGCTCTCTCGACTCTGGGCTTCCCCCCTATAGCTGAGCACTCCTGTCTTGGCTCCTCAGCCCCAGTCCCCAAAGCCATGGTCCCACCCATACCCACAGACCCCTTCTCTGAGCCCAGTCTCCGCTCTGCTCTACAGACCTGGTCTCTGGCATCTGGGTGGTGTTGCCTACAGAAAGTAGAGGAGAGGAAAAGGAAAGGATTAGTTGAGAGCAATCCTTACACACATGCAAATAAGCTCCATGGGATCCTTACGATCTCATTTAATCCTCATAAATAGACATGAGGCACAAACAGTCGTTATTTCTATTTCAGTGACAGACCAGCTCACAGGGACCAGACTTGCTCAAGTTCCCTGGGGACAACTGCTGTCCATCCACTGGTGCCCATCTACGGGTCAGGAGGCTGCTCGGAAGCCAGGTCTTCTGAGATGAGGCAGCCAGTCAAGGGGCTTGGTGGAGGGAACAGGGGTGTGTGACAGCACGCACATGACCCCCTGGGAGGACAGGGGAACTTGGGTCACTGGCTGACAGAGGCTGGCCATGCCTATTTACCACAGAGCAGAGACAGGGCAAGGAGGGCCATTCAGATCAGAAAGGGACGTAGTTATTCTGTGAAGGCAGAGGAGGCAGGGCTGGCAGAGGACACGGACGGGCATGAGGTCACTGAAAGACTTGACCTGTTGGGCCCAATAGCCTAGATCTCAAGTACTTCCTGACTGTGATATTGAGGCAGACACTTACCCTCTCGGAGCCCCCATTTTCTTCAGCTGCGAAGCAGACATAAGATGAACATCTACCTCACAGAGTTTTTAAGAATTTGTGCTCAGATGAGGGCCATTTTTGCCTCGGGCTTGTTTTTAGCTGGCCTTACCTGGTGAGAGTGAGTGGGTGACATTCTCCATGGAGGCACTGCTGTCTCTGAGGGCCCAAACGCTGTGACTGGTCCAATTCATCTCACCCAGGGACCATGGAGGGGTAGGTTCTTGGGACAAGTTGTGCTCCTTAGCTGGAGGTGGTTTTTCTCAGAGGTATTTACCAGAGGTGGACACAGGGCCTTGGGCAGCTGGGGCCTCTTCTCCTCGTCTCTTATTCCTCCAGGGCAACCTGCTAGTGGCGAATGGTAAATCTCACCCCTGGAGGGAACCTTGAAGGCATGGCGACTGCTTCTCTCTTACAGGAGGCATCTTCAGACTGGCCTTCTACAAGCACATGTCCAAAGTTGCTCCCTGCCTCTATCACATGGATTTCTGGAGTCACCTCCATCCTCTGCTTACTTGGGTTACTGTCGGTCTCCCACTACACGGTGTGAGCTCCGCAGAACAAAAGAAACCTGTTCTATTTGGCCCTTGCTGTATCCTCAGAACCCAGTGCAATGCTTCGTACAACAGATAAGTTTGTGATATACTTGTTGGCTGAATGAATGAATGAATGAGTGAACAGACACCAGAAATGGCTTCCTAACAAGCTGACTACAACCACCCAGTCTGTGCTGGAATTCTGGAGAGCCTACACCCCAGACCTGAATTCTCAAGTGATAGCTGATCTTTATCCTTTGAAGGAGAACTTGGTTTGAAACAGCTCAGACCGCTCTGAACCATCCCAGCTGTGTGGTAAAGCAGGTGATGGCTGAACTGAGCAATGGAAATTTCCAAACAAGAGGAGATGCACCTTTGAATACCGCGAACGATGGGCTAAGGACCTGGAGGAGGAAGTCCTGCCCGGCATGGGCCGCCCAGGGGAGGAAGAGAGAGGCAGAGTGGGAAAGGGACAGTCCCACAGTCCCCATCACAGGCGCTCACCCTGCCCCGGCTCCATTCCTGTTTAAGGGCTCAGGCTAAGAGAAAGGTGTGCTGAAAACCATCCCTTCCCCCACAGCGCACCCTTGCAGAGAGATCTGCAAGAGGAGTTGGGAACCCCATCTCTACCAAGGCCCGAGCTGGAGCGGGAGCCCAGGAGACATGGCTAAGGCCCTTCCCTTGCTTGGTTCAGCTTCCCATTTGTGAAATGAGGCAGGATGAGAAGAGGAACAAGAATGCTGAATTCTTCCCACAGGATCGTCTGTTCAGCTCTCCCCTTCCGCGTGTGACCTTGCACATTTCCCAAAGAATGGGAAAAACTTTTCAGAGAAGAGCCTGAGTGATAGAGATTGTCTTTGTTTTTAATTTTCTAAAGAGTGAGGGTATCATAATCTTTTCAGAGTGGGGCATTTAAGTTTCTGTGCATTAAGCAACATGAAGATAGTTTAAGATTCAAAGGCAGAGGAGGCGTGGTGAGCTCACTGTAGGCTTCACGCATGCAGAGCAAACACGCATGCACACGCACATTCATGTGCACACACATGTGTGCACAATCTTAAAACATTTCCCCACGGATGATAGCACACCATGTACATCACTCTCCTTCACTTTTTCTCGGAGCTGAGTTACCATCACAATGTGCAGGGCTTTCCCGTGCTGCTCTTTAGCAGTGGAATGACCCACAGGGGATTTTAACTGTTTCCCCACCAGTGCACACTTCGATGCCGTCCAATGTTCACTCTTCAATTGAAGGGCTTACACAAGCATAATTTTGCACATGCATGAATACGTGTATGAGATGGGGGGAATGGCCTTAAGGTAGATTTGCAATCCATATTTTAGGAAGTCAGTATTTTTAAAAATCTAAAATGTAGTGTTATCCAATTTGATAACCCATATTATAACCCAGATTTCATTCTGAATGGCCCATGGGTTTCTAAAAATCAAAATGTTCATCAAAAATTGAAGATTTGTATCAAGGGTGGTGGTGCACACCTGTAATCCCACCACTCAGGAGGCTGAGGCAGGAGTCCCTGCTAGTCTGAGGTCAGCCTGGCTACATAATGAGTTTAAGGCCAGTCCGAACTACATAGGGAGACCCTGTCTCAAAAAAAAAAAAAAAAAAAAAAAAAAAAAAAAAAAAAAAAAAAAAAAAAAAAAAAAAAAAAAAAAAAAAAAAAAAAAAAAAAAAAAAAGAAAAGAAAAGAAAAAAGAAAGAAAGAAAGAAAGAAAGAAAGCTAAATCCAGCTACCTTGTTCACTGAGTCTCTCTCTCAGTTATCCAGTGGAATCTCCCCAAAGCTGTACAACGTGATACAGAAAGAGACCAAAGCCAATGCAGACCTGAGAAACCAGCTATATCAAGCTAGATATTAATAAAAAAAAGTTGACCAAGGCTTCTTATCACACTAAATTTTTTATGTTTTGGAAAATCAACTATTTTTCATAAAATGTTCAGATGTAATGGTTTTAGTACCCTTTGCTTGGTAGTGCTAGGAATCAACTCAGCTCGCCTGGAGCTCGGAGCTAGTTTGCAAACCGTGATCCCCAAGGGCTCTCTACCATTGAACTGCACCCCAGCCCTTTTTATTTTATTTTGAGACAAAGTCTTCAGTTGCCCAGGCTGGCCTTGAACTTGTAATCCTCATGCTTCAGTCTCCTAAGTAGCTGAGATTATAGGCAGGTGCCACCTCCCCCAGCTATTAATATTTTTTAATGGATTTAGTAAATATGTTTAAACTTCCTTAGTTTTTATTTCTAATATGGTCTATGAATAGATATAAACCACATCAACAATAGTTTTTTTGGTTTCTCAGAAACCCTCTTTCTCTGAAAATAAGACAGCTGGCAAATAATCAGCCTTGAAAAGTAGAGATCAGAAGCGCCAGGGTCTGCGGATGGTGGGCTGCATCAGAGCGGGCGGCTGCCTCTTGGAGGTAGGAGCTCTCACCGGGCTGCCTAACGGCCAGAGGGGACAGAACCCGAGCAGCCAGACCCTGGTGGGGGAGTGGGGAGAAGGGACACAACCCTAACCCTATGATCCACTGCCCAGACCCCTCCTCACTGGCTGTCAGCGTCTGAAATCCCCATGGTAGTGTTTGCCTTAGCGAAAGGCAAATTCTGCCCAACCAAGGCAAAATATCGTTGAAGCTTACAGGAATGTGTACACAGCGCTATGGAACTTACACAAATACGTACTAAATTTTTTAACAGTTCCACTTTAACGAAAGAAGAGCTTGTATCAATAGCAGGGGTAGAGTGGGTATAAAAAAATCAAAGGAGGCAACACACATCTGTAATTGCAGCTCGGAGGCTGAGACAAGAAGGTTGCAGGTTTGAGCTCAGCCTAGGCAACTTTTAGTGACTTAGTGAGATTTCTCAAAATAAAATTTAAAAAAAATTTTAAGGGCTGGGAGTGGAGCTCAGTGTGAAAGCCCTGCATTCAATCCCTAGTACCACACACACAGACACACAAGATGGAACCAAAATACACAAAGTAATTTGAATATACAAACTGCGCATGCGCTTATGATAGATGTGTGCCACCAACTAATTCTAATTCGAAAAGCAAAGGAAAAACGTTCAATCCCTGCAAACTGCTTGAGCATACGGTCTGTCCCAACAATGGGACACAGGCTGCCAGGACAAGGTGAACCTGATATTGGCCCTGGATTCTAAGCGCTGGCCCTGTCCACCCCTACCCCCGCAGCCGGAACAAAGATGGATGCTAAAGAGACGCGCAAAGGGAGCTGTTGGACAAGAGGGGCGGGTCGTTTCTAACTTGGAACAGTGGATCGCTGCCAGCAGGAAGCAGCATTTGTGCTGGGCTGTGGGCATCCCCCCGAATGGAGCCGGGTGGGGGCGCCAGGAATGGCAAACGGAACGCGGTGGTTTTTCCTTCTGTGCACTTCTGACCAGCGGGTGAGAAGTGTTCAGCACACACCTCGGGTGTGTGGAAGGCTGTCACCTGGGGTGGGCTGAAAAGAGGAACCCAGCCTGGAAAGACAGTGCAGCCACGACGTCTGATCTCGAGCCACTTGTCCTGTGTGGCCCGAGATATGCCTGACTCAGCTTCCCGCCCCAGTGTGCCCGGGCGCACCCTTGTAGCTCTTTTCCAGGGCCATAGAGGCTCTGGTGTGTCCCGCGGGGACAGCACGGGGGCGACGTTGAAGCTCGCTCGCTTCCGGGCTTTACGGGTCTCTGGTTGTTATTGCAAATTTTCGTTTCTCGGAATAGAAGCCGCGCCTCCTCAGGTCTTTGAGCGACATTTACGGACTGGGCGCCATGAGCCGAGGTTTTCAGCTCGCCCGGAGCTCAGAGCTCGTTTGCAAACCGCGATCCCTGGCCTGAATTTGGGCTTCCAGAGAGAATCCGAAAGGCAGGCTGGCTTGGCCGGCGACCCTCGGGGACTCAGCCAGACTCGCAGATGTGGGGGTCCTGGCCGCCGGCCCGCACTGGCCCCTCACCGGAACTGAAAACGTCACCGATTTTTTCAGAAAGCAAACACATTTTTGGCAGATGCCAAACGGAAAAACTTGCTGCCGTCTCTCGATCCTATTTGCTGTTCAAAGCTGGAGTTACAATATAGAGAGATGATGACCTAGAGATGATAGAAATAGAGATAGAGATGATAGATAGAGATAGAGCGAGATAGAGATAGAGACAGAGATAGAGATAGATAGAGATAGATAGAGATGATAGAGATTTTCCTGGTACTGGGGATTGAACCCCGGGACCTTTGCACTGAGCCTTATTCCCAGCTCGCTTTCTTTCTTTCTTTTAATTTTAAAACAGGGTCTTGCTAAATTGCTTGAGACTGGTCTTGAGTTTAGATCTTCCTGCCTCCGTCTATGCCTCATTTACACATTATTTTTTTAAAGTTATAAATTCTAATAGTCAACAAAGTAATATGTTATTCATCCCAGGATACTGAAAAGAAAAAATATTGAACTAGAAACAGAAAATGAAATGCCATGTAGAGAAAAAGTGAAATAAATTTGGGGGAGAAAGATGAAACACGAAAAGAAAATAGAGCTCAGAAGTGTTGGGTTCAGTGAATGTGCAGCAGAAATGGGCACAGAACGTGACCTCCATTGTCAAACATAATCGATGCATTGAAAAAGCTGGAGTTTTAAAATGCAAAAAATGCAAACTCACTTTCACGTAGTTTGAATATGAAACAATGACATTCTCCTATTGAAAAGTCTCTCCTTTGAGTAAGAAATTTTTACTTTACAAAAGACAACGTGAATTGCAAGTTTTTGAAAATATGACCAGCCTCAATTTTTCCCAAATGGTGAGAAAGCAAATCCCTAGATCCTGGTTACTTTATTAAACTTTAAAGGACTTTGCACTTCATCAGCTCTCTGTGGATGAAAAATCAACTGAAAAAGGAGAAGAAGAAAATGCAAACTGGAAAGATTGAGCCCATTTTTTGGTAGGCATGAGGAATCTGAAACAAGCATCAGTACTAATGTTACATATTCAAATTTCAAATCTGATTTGGAAATATGTTATTAACAGTGCGAAAAAAACAGATCCTATGATGAGGGAAATATTGGTACGCTGTTGAACACATAGACATAATTTTGTTTCTGGCAAGACACAAGTTAGCATGCAGAAGATTATCCAAGAAAAGTCTGCGCATTTTAACAGGAATTGTCTTCAATTACAGAAATCATAGAGGGTTCATAGCATCATTGTTCCAGAATACAAATATAAACACCAAATATTAGGTAGTCATTATCTGAGAGATGAAAAATGAAATCAAATCATTAGAACATAGCAGATTTGTTAACCAAAATAATTTTGAAAATTGTGAGAAATGCTAAACATCACACAGCTAAATAACTGAGACGCGTCTCTGATGAATGTAAGCCACATGGAATGGTTAATTATTTTTAGATTTGTAAATTTTCAAAATGCAGTTACTTCTACATGTAAAAATTTTTTTTTAAGAAAAGGTTTTTCCACATCAAAGTACATAACTTGAGAAGCAATATATAGGTTTTTAGTAGACTGTACCACCAACAAAACAGGCTGACTCCAGGCTATAACAATTTGAAGGAGTAGAAACACTACAATGACAAAAATTTTATGACAATCTTAATGGATTTTAATGTAAGTCCCCAAACAATTCTAAGGTTGCTCGTTCTTTAAACCTCTCCGAGAAAAACACATCAAAAAGTTCTGTAGACCTCCCTGAATTCCTCTTTTTTTTTTTTTCTTTTGAGACAGGGACTCATTTAGACCCTAGGCTGGTCTCCAGTTCAAGGCAATCCTCTTGCTTCAATCAACCTCCAAAGTGCTGGGGTTATAGGTGTGCACCCCCAGGCCTGGCTCAACACCACTGAATTCTTCTTATATACAAAAATGCGTGACTTTAGTAAAGTTGTTGAAGAATATTGGCATAGCAATAGAACATAAAATTGAGATTACTATCAAGTATATGACAGAAAAATCAATTTGAAACTATTATGATCCAAAAATGTTAATCTGTCATATGGAGTATGCTTAAAAATCATCACTACTAATAAATAGCTTCTTGAATGCAAAGCTAAACTCTCATTTTTATATTGATTATACTAAATATAGCGTAATAAATATATAATATACAAATACATTGTATTACCATAAGTATAATAAATATAAATATTTTATATTTATTAAAATATGTAACCTATATTTTCCAAATAAATATGTTCCTAACCATATTGTCTTGGGACTGACTTGGCATGATTTTTTTTTTTTTTTTTTTTTTTTTTTTTTTGGTACCGGGGATCGAACTCACGACCTCGCGCTTGCCAGGCAGGCGCTTAAGCCACTGAGCTAAATCCCCAGCCCATGATATTTTAAATAAAAATTTTACCTGGAATTTGTGTGACCAGACTTGGTACAATCCAAAGGTCAAGATCCAGATGAGTTTTTCTGTGTCAGAGCAGTGCTATCTCTTAAGAAAAGTTCCTGTGGGTCAGGAATGTCGCTGAGCAGCGTAGGCGCCTGTCTGGCAAGTGCAAGGTCCTGAGTTTGATTCCCGGCACTAAAAAAAAAGTTTGTGATGCCCGAAGACTATGATAGTCTTTTCAGTACCCTAGATGGTTTGTGCAGATTGAAAATGCTGATGAGTGTGGACTCCTGCATCTGTTCAGACTACGTGATTGAAACTGAAGGCTTCGGCCGGACGTGCGATGTGACTCTGATGTGAGAGGACCTCAGTCTCACAAGTCCAGGCAGCCCCATGCCACGCTTCGAAATGTGCATTTGTGGTGCTACCAAGTGGTACTCGGGACGCATCTGCTGAGACTGTTGTACCCCTCAGGTTGCACTAACCATGCTGCCTGCGGTGGAAAATGTATTTCCTCATGTACAAGCTTCACAAAAGCTGCTTATCTATAGCATCCCATTTCCACAGAAAATGAGATACCCAAACATGCAAGCACTGAAATTGCCACAGAAAAGTTTGCTTCCCTATGCATTAATTTATGACTGAACAGATTATATATATATATATATATTTCAGAGTTTTGAGTTCTTGACTATTGCAACTAAATCATGAATTCTGTGTTATTTTAGATTCCATAATTGTGTGTCATTTGTGCAGGATCCGCTGAGAAGCACAGAAAGATCCAGCTGTAAGTGGATGATTCCCGTGTCTTTACGGCCACAACTGAGACACCATCTTAATGCCCGGTAACGGTGTGCTGTTGTATAACTCGTGAGGTGTCGTGATACGTTGGGAAGGAGGGGAGGCCCTTCAGGAAGAAAGGAGAGAAGGAACAGGGCAAGCAAGGAGTCGAGCAGGGCAGAAAGCCTGAGCTGAAACTTAAGAGCACCGGTGGGGGGGTGACAGCAGCTTTGGAAATGACTCTTCTTAAGAACTGACCTTCAGAGAGCAGCACGATCGATTGCCAAAAGGCAGCCTGGGCCTCAAGAAGCTGCCTGTGAAACACAATGCTGAAAAAACATCTCATGGTAATAAAACGTCACTTTTTGGTTTTTTGTACCGGGGATTGAACTCACGATCTTGTGCTTGCCAGGCAGGCGCTTATGCTGCCGAGCTAAACCCCTGGCTAAAATGTCATTTTTAACCCTCGGTTCTATTTCCAGAACATCCTCCTGTTCACTGATGAAGCCTTCATTGTCTTGCTGCGCCGAACCCCTTCTAGTGATGCCAGCTGCTTTTAATGTAGAGCAGAGCAGCAGAGGAGCTTTGCAACGAATCTGGGTTTTGCTTTTGGTTTTGTGATGAACCTGTTTGGACGTGTGATGAGCAAGGACTGGGCTGAATCTACTTTCCCAGGACTGTATTTTACAGGTCATTTCCCTAAATGTCACCTGAATCTGGTTCACCAAGCAATGGCACTGCCTGGGGGTCATTTTATGTTTCTCTTATTTTGAAATCCAAAGTCATAGGCAGAATGGATGTAAAATGCTGTACAGTAAGGTGCGAAGTTGTGGAGCGAAGAGAGCCCCTTTGGTAGCTCGGCAGCACATCCTGCCTGCACAAGGCCTTGGAGCTTTAGTCTCAGATTTTCCTGTTGTGCAACCCGACCCCAGTCTGGCCTACTGTTCAGATCTCAGCTATTTTGGTCCTTTTATTTTTCTAGTAGTAGGAATTGAATCCAAGGCCCTTTCATTGAGATACATCCCCAGCCTTTTGTTTTATCTTGAGACAGGGTCTTATTATGTAGTTTAGGCCGGCCTTGAACTCACTGCATAGCCCAGACTGGTCTCAAATTTGTGCCAATTCTCCTGCCTCAGCCTTCCGAGTCCTGGGTTACAGGTGTGCACCCCCACTCTCGGCTCTTGGTCTTTTTAATTTGCGCTGCTCCTAGGAAGGACTTGCTGGGTTATGCAGGGGAAGGTAGAGAGTTCAGCATTCACCTGACACCCTCAGGGTCTTCTGCTCAGGTTCGTGGCATCTTCTGTGGCAGGAACCTCACACACATTCCCAACAACTGTCCTGTCTCTGTCCTGTGTCCCCATCTGCTCCCTTATCTCCATGGCAGACTGAACAGCCAGCAGTACTGTCACACCTGCTCTATTGTACCCCAAGTCTTTCAAACAATGATGTCACTTTGCCCTCTAGAAGGGGCCCAGGTGACCATTCCTCTGACCACAGAGCTTGTGGGTCCTGCTCCTTCCGCCTCCCCGCCAGCAGCTTTAGGGGTCAGGGCGAGGGCCCAGCCAGGGGGCCGCGTCAGCAGAGGGCTGGCTCCTCACCAAGGCCATCTGTGCCGCATTCACTGCGGGCCTACTGTGCTCCCTGCTTTAAAAGGATCTTGGTCTGGTTACAGATTCTCGTAAACATTCTTCGGTAATTCTAAACATGCCACACTGTCCCTGGAGTACTGTGTTCTCAAACTACGCTAAGAGTACAATCATTTTTGCCTTTGTTTTTTCAGGCCTGACTCCCATAGGTCACAGTGTTTTGGAAGTGGGGGCTTATAAATACCAAAACAGAAAGACATCTTTTGCTCATTCTTCCCAAAAAGCCACCTGCAAGATTAGATTAGTTTACCATCCCACGGGCCTGCATGGTGGATTTTGTTAGAAAGAAATTAATTTGAAAGCAATATATATGTCTCAATAATCTCCATGACTGATATGCTGAAAGGTCTCTAAAGTGTTTGCTTGTCTGTTTCTTCATTTGTTTTCAGAGTAATTCAATAGGGCTTTTGTTCATATAAAACATTTTCTTGCCTTTTATTTACAGCTATACAATGTTAGGCAAGAGCTCTTGGCTACCAGTTCTGGAATGTGTTGAACAGGCAGCCAGTGCCTGCTAATAGAAACATGGAAAATGGGCTTTTTAGTTCTTTTTTTTTTTTTTTTTTTGAGAAGGGTCTATGTAGTTCAGGCTAGACTTGGTCTCACTAGGTAGCCCAGGCTGGCCTTGAACTCACAGCAATCCTGCCTCAGCCTAACGAGTTCTGGGATTATAGGTGTGCACAACAATGTCCAGCTTGGGTTTTCAAATTCTTACAAATAGTTATTTCTGTCCCTTTTCTATATCCCACCTTTCAACCTCAGAATCAAATTTCAAAGCAGGGCAGATTTAAAAAAAAAGAATACATTTCTCTTTTAACATCAAGTTTCAAAGACTTGTAGGGAATTAATTGATAGCTCAGTCTATTGGAACAAATAAAAATCAATATTTGGCCCAAAATCTATTTAGAAGAAATAACTATTATAGGACATGTAAATCGTTCCTCTTAAGGTTTAGAACAAGAAATGGCGATTCATTTAGAAACGTAACCTTCACAAGCCTTCTTAGGGGCTGGCAGCAGGTACTGAATAAAGAATGTGGGCCTGGTCTGAGTTGGTCCCTCTCCTAGGAGGGGGTCCCTAACTGCCTTTGGAACAGTCAGAGCAGGACCTGGAAAGGCCCAGCTGGATATGCAACAGGCTGGCAGAATCTTAAAGAGGAGACTCCAGTCTCTGACGCTGCTCTTGTAAATTTAACAGCCTTCAGGGAGGATTCCTAAGCAGGCTCGTGGGGGAACCTGGCACTCTCATCCTGTCTGACAAACAGACCAGGGGTTTCTAGTAGTCAGAGCCATGATAACAGACCACAACGCCCAGAAAGGTGCCTGCAGAGACCACTTTGGGGATCACTTCCAGGCAGTAGCCATCGAAAACCCCAAATCCTTGAACATGACCGGAGGTTTCCTGCCCACCCCCACACACAGCCTGCCTGGTGTTCAGCACATTCAGCAGATAGGGGGACAGGAGAAAACAGCAGTTTCTGAGGCGGCTTTTAAACAAATCCTTTGTTAGAAAAAGTCCTCTGTCCAAACGTAAACCCAAGCCAGGTGTGGTGGTACATAGCCGTCATCCCAGCACTCAGGAGGCAGAGGCAGGAAGAATCACTGAGAGCTCAAGGCCAGCCTGGGCTACAAAGTGAGTTTAAGGCCAGCCTGAACTGCATAGTGAGACCCTGTTGCAAAAATAAATTAATAAACAAACTGAAACCTTCGGCTCTAAGCAACCAGGACAGCCTAAGTCAATTTCCCCAGTCATAGACTGTAGGGTCACAGGTTATAAAAGTCCTTTGTTTTACAGAGGTGAAGGGTCTTACCCTAAGCCACTCAAGGAGGTAGGAGCCACTCTAGAACTAGAATACAAGTGCTCTCAAACCCACTTGAGCTGGTCCCTCACACAACCTAGAAAACTATAATAAAGAACATGTCGGCACCCACCACTATTTCTTCCTATTAAAATATACATGCTAACTAAAACCTCTAATAGCACAAGAGAATTTACTAATCATAACCAAGGCCATCTGTTAGGTTGCCTACAGGCAGCCAGTGCTCTGCTGGCCCTGAGACCTTGCCAAGAAGGGGCTGAGAAATAGGAGTTCTCAACTGAGTGCAGTAGTACAATCCCATAACCTCAGCTACCCAGGAGGCTGAGGCAGAAGGGCTATAAGTTCAAGTCCCACTTGACAATTCAGCAAAATTTTAAAAAATAATAAGGACTAGTAATATAGCTTAGTGCTAGAGCATCCCTGGGTTCCAACCTCAGCCTTGAAAACAGAAACAAAGCATCTGCAGGACGTCCCTTCCAATTCGTGTGTAGCCGCGATGAGACACACACACACAGGGTGTACGGAGGGGAGGCGAATGTGGGTCACTGCAGAGGAGCAGAGAACTACATATCCTGACAAGCGAAAACCTCACCCCATGAATCGGGCACGACAGGTTTCACATCTTGAATCTGTATCTCTGAAAAAGCCAGTGACTTGGGGCGAGCCATGAGAGTTTTCTGAGCCCCAGCTTCTTTGTCTGAAAAAGCCAACAGTGCCCCCGAACAGGGCATCCTGAAGAGAAGTCTAAGGACGCTCGAAACGCTCACGTAGCTGATAGCTTCGGTGCTCAGTTAGAGTTAACCACACACACGCTCCAACTTGCAGCAGCTGCACGGATTGTACCCTAGAACGAGGGAGGCAATTCCAGATAGCACTTCAAGGACACAAGTGACACTTTTGGAATCAACAGTTTAACAAAGACAAAGCACACAGGAGAGCCTGCTCTGCTCAATAGAATGCTCGGCGCGCCGGCTGCCCAGGAGAGGAGTGTCTCAGGCTGGGTAGAGGTCAAGAGCAGCAAGAGAGGAGGGGAGAGGAAGGCCAGAGCCAGGTAAGCCAGAGATGTCCGAGAGAAACACCGTGCAAGCCACACTTAGGATTTAAAATGACCCACTAGGCATATACAGAGGGAATGGGCAACATTAACTTTATACAGTGTAGTTCACGTAGCCTAGTATATTATAATATCATTCCAGTTTCTGCTCAGGATAAAGACTATTAGCATCTTTTGCTCTTTTTGCCACTAAGTCTCCAGAATCAGTGTGTACTTGCCCTGGCACATCTCCCCACACTGGACAGCACAAGTGTAGACAGACTTTTGTCAGTACAGTGTGCCACCTCCTAGCCTCCTGGGAACTGTGGTCTAGTCTGGGATCTAGACCCAGGGGTGGGGGTGGGAGTGTCACCCAACAACACTAACCTCACTGCTCTGTCCTTGTGCTGTGAGCCTCAGACCATCCCAACCACACCAGGTCCCTTCCCACGTCCACGCAGGCAGTCCTTGGGCTGCATGTCTGGTTCAGGGGCTGGGACGTGTGACACCCCAGGGAGATGCCTTTTTCTCTAACCCTTTAGGCCCCCTGGTCCCTACCTTGCACTGGCTGAGGCAGATCCCAGACAGGTGCGAGAGGATGCGAGTGAAGCCTCAGCCCTGCGCCTGTCTCCTGGGCCAGCAGCGGCAGCTGGAGGAGCCACCTATGCTGCAGAGGCAGTGGCTGGCTGCCAGCTGCACCAGCCCGGCGTCTCCCTCACCCCTCCTCGCGGGCTTCTTCATTTCCTCCAGTGCCTGGCCATCTTCACAATCTGCGAGCGTGAGCCTCAGCAAAACCAGAAAAGGAGATTGGCAGATGCCTTAGCGCTTTTCAGAAACTCTCCACTTTCTCTGCAACCCCGCCCTAAGCCACTGTCTTAACCACTCATGCTGAGAAACAAATTCATGCTGAGGGGCCATCTCAGTGGGGCCTACGCGAGCCACCTTCCCCAGGAATATGGGCATTTTAAAAAGGCAGAGTAATAAAAGAGTAGCCAATATTTATTGAATGCTTACTCGTGGCCAGACACCTTGCTAAGAAAGTAATGACTCATTCTAGAGAATGACTGGACAAAGGTAGGATTTTTTTTTTATAGGTACATTATTTTTTTTTCAGTATTTGTCTTTTTTTTAGCAAAACAGGAAAAACAAGAAGTAACAGCATCTCCTGAGATCCGCGCCATGTTGGAACTTAGGGTGTTGAGCCAACCAGTAACCAGCCTGCTGCCTACCGGGGCACCGGCTTAGAGTCAAACATACTGTATCCCCCCCCCCCAACAATCGGGATCCAGGGATCTGGGTATCTCTTGGGAGGTGACCATATGTGGTACAGCAAGTGGGGGGAGTTTCCTTCTACTATCTCTGAAGGCAGATATTTTTATCGCCACTTTGCTTTGTCCTGATTAACGGTGTTGCTCTATTCAATATTCTGTTTTGATGTGTTCTATAATGTTGTGTATTTCTTTTGATTTTGCTGTACCTAATAGAAGAACAACTATTTTGAAGATAACAAGTTATACAATTGTGCCTATTATTGTCGTCCTGGTGACCTGTTGTGATGTTCTGTGCCAATTTCACTATACTGTCTCAATTGGCTTTATTCCATCCTGTTTTGTTGTATATTACTACCTCCAAGTTAATGAAAATTAAATAAAAATGAAAAAATAGAACATGAGAAAACAAGGTAACAAAATACCTCCAAAAACTCCCAACTCCATCAAAGCTGATCCATGTGACATGGATGACGAGAAACTCAAAAACAAAACAACAGAATTATATAAGGTGATTAAAAAGGAAGTAACAGCAACAAAACAGATCAATAAGGTACTGAGCAAGCTAAAACATGATACAACTAAACAGATAATGTACTTAAAAAGCAAAAGGAGAAAAAGAAAATGCGCTAAAGGATATAACAGCGTGTATGTTTAAGTGTGTGGGATTGATAACCATATTACCAAGTTTTTGTTGGATCGTTGAACAGAACTGTTTACAGCCTCACTGTTTGTTCACTTTGTATGCCCTAATTTTATAACATGAACAACTATTTCTAAGAAGACAATATGTAATTTATCAAGTAGTGATTTCTTAATGTTTTTTTGAAATTCTGTATTATTTCTACCGTTTTTTCTGTTTTGCTTTTTTTCTCTTTAAATAAAATTTTTTAAAAAAGCAAAACAGAAAAAAGGGTAGAAAAAATACAGAATTTCAAAAAAATTAACACTGAAGAATCGCTAGTTGATAAATTTCATATTATCATCTTAGAAATAGTTGTTCAAGTCACACAATTAAAGCACAGAAAGTAGACAATCAAACAATGAGAGTGCAAACCGTTCTGTTCAATGATCCAACAAAAACTTAGCAATATGGTTATTTATCTTACACACTTAAACATACATGCAGTTATATCCTTTAGAGCACTTTTCTTCCCTTTATTTTTTACAACAGCTATTACAAATTTTGGAACTTATTACTCCTGCAGTTTTTATTAGTTTTTACACCAGAGAGACAATGTGATATTTATAAATATGATTCTTATTTATTTCACTTATGAAGATAGTCTCTAGTTGCCTCCATTTGCCTATGAAGGCATCAAGAGCATCCTTTTTATAGCTGAGTAATATTCCATTATATAAAAATACCACATCTTTTTCAGCCACTCTGCTGTTGATGGGCATTTTGGTTGTTTCCAAGACATAGCTATTATCAATTATGATGCTATGAACATGGGTGCACATATATCACTGTGACAGTTTTTCTGGGAAAATACCCAGGAGGGGAATAGCTGGGTTGAATGGAACTTCCACTTCTAGTCTTCTGAGGAATCTCCATATTGATTTCCATAGTGGCTGCACCAGTCCACACTCCCACCAACGGTGGAGAAGTGTTCCTTTTCCCTGCAGCCTCCCAACATTTGTTATCGACTGATTTCTTGATGGCAGCCATTCTTTCTGGAGTGAGATGAAATCTCAGTGCTGTTTTAATTTGCATTTCTTGAATGACCTGTGATGATGAACATTTTTTCATGTATTTATTTGCCATTTGTATGTCTTCATCTGAGAAATGTGTGTTCATCTCAGATGCTCATTTTTGGAGAGTCTTTGAATTGGGGGGGGCCTGATGCTTTTTAATTCTTTATATGTTTTGGATATAAATCCTTTGTCTGAGGGGTTTCTGGTTAAAATTTTTTCCCATTCTGTGGGTTTTCTTTTTCACTCTGGTGGTGATTTCTTTTGAAGTACAAAAACATTTTAATAATATGAGGTCCCAGTTGTTGATTCTTTGAAGTGTTTCCCGTGTGGTTTGCTTTTTGTTCATGAGTTCTCTGCCTACCCCTGTGTCTCCAAGACTTCTACCTCAAAGGTAGGATTTTAAGCAAGGCGGGACAGAGATATCTTCCTGTTGTGTGAGATACTCTCATGTGACCTGCTTACAGGGATAGAGTGGGATGTGATAGGGTCGCACTGAATTTTCTGGAGGCTCTGAAGCAGGGTCTGTGTGTGTCTGCCCCCGTCCCCTCCTTGCCTCCTCCTCTGGACTCCCTGCTCCTTCTCTCTCCTTCACCTACCTGGGGGCCTCCGAGCGCACAAACTCTCTGTGTGCACTTAAGCAGCTTCGTGACTTTAGCCATTGCTGCCTCTCAAAGGTCTGTCTCCAGCCCAGCAGTCCTAGGAGCACCCATGGATGAGAGGGTCACCCTGATGGCACCTCGGGAACGTCCCCCCGCATCTCAAACTTAACTGGCTCAGAGTCCTTGACTCTCTGCTTCCCCACCATTGAGCTTTGTGTTCAGTGAACGCACTGCTCTCCACAAAGTGGCTGAGGACAAAGGTTTAGGTGTCTCTCTTTTGTCACTGCACTTTTTAAAAGTAGTTCAGTATGGTTGGCAATGAGAATAACAGCTCCCCAAAAATGTTCCTTTCTAATTCTAGGAATCTATTACTATGTTACTTTATAGGGCCAAAGAGACTTCGCGGAGATAAAGGCAAGGAGATGAGAAGATTACCCTCGATTATCTGCATGGTTCTGAAAAGGAAATAACCTTTCCCTGGCCAGGGTCAGAGGGACTCCAGGGAAACACTGAGCAGAGAAACCACACTGCTGACTTTGAAGATGGGGAAGGGTCCCCCAGCGGAGGAATGCGGGCCACTCCCAGAAGCTAGAAAAGACAGGGGAACCCACAGATCTCTTTTTTTTTTTTTTCCAGTGAGAGCTGTTTCAAGCCCCAGCTGATGGAACTGTATGACAATGAATTCATACTGTTTTAAACCACTGTGTTCATGGTCATTGGTCATAGTCACAATACAAAATTGATTAATAGGATTGCTTGATTCAAAATTCAAAAAGTACAAAATAGTCTCCTTCTCAATCTGTCCTCACCTATCCAGTTCTTGTCTCAGGAAGTCCCTAATGCTACCAATTTCTTGGTGTATCCTTCCAGAGATATTCCATGCATACATGTTAGTCATCAGTTTTTTTTATATTTTTTAAAATTTTTTAATTAATTAATATATGTATTTATTTATTTTGGTTCCAGGGATCGAACTCACAACCTTGTACTTGCCAGGCAGGTGCTTACAGCGCTGAGCTAAATCCGTGGCCCTTGTTTGTTTTTTATAAAGGGTAACATACTGTTCTATTTGTTTCAACCCACTATGTTTTCCAGAGGTGATTGGTTCATGGTTTTTTCACTGTTTTGTTATGGCTCCTCTGTCTTCTGTTCACAGCCTTTGCTATGAACTGTCTCTCATTTTGGTCAGATCCAAGCTTTCCAATCACAAACAATGCTGCATGCACAAATGTCTTGAAGCTTTGCACCAGACTGTGACAGTGGGACAAGTTCAGGAGTCCTCCCGATCCTTCCTTTCCTCCGTCTCCATCTCAGTTGTGGGTGTAACCTGTGGTTCTGTCTCCCACAGCTTTTCCATTCATTGTGTGCATCCACTGCCATGCCAGTATCTTCCCCTGCCAGAGCCATCGCAGTGAGCACATCCCCCGAGAGCGCGTCAGGAGGGCGCCGAGACCCTACACTCACACCTGGTCATTTGAAGAAGGATTATCTTAGACTTCAGATCGCCTGTCTCTGAAAAAGACAAAGCATGCCGATTTTTCTGTGAATGATAAATGGTGTTTGGGGCTCCTTTTGGAAATCTGCTCAACCTTGTTCAACCTGTCAAAAGGAAAGTCAGATGAGTGTCTTGGCGCCTTGGAATAGATGTAGTCTTAATTACACCTTCTTTCTGTGGGTTTCCAGAGAAGTTAACAGACTAGAAACAAAACAAGAGGTTTTAGGAGTAGAAACAAATTCACCCTGAAGGAGAGATTGAGATTGAAATTCAACTTCCCAGAGAACACTTAGTAAAAGCCTCAGTAACTTTCCAAAACAAAATACACAGAAGAGTAATGACCTTCAGCACGTATTTCAGCCTGTTAATACAGACAGGAACATAGCATGAGCTGTAGATAGCAGAGGAGAGGCGTGTTTACCATCACCGATGGTGTAGAACAGCTTCCTGGGCTTCAGCCTGGTTCCATCATTACCAGCTATGTGACCACATAAATCCTTTCATGTGCCTGGGCTCCTTAGCTTTAAAACACCCAGAGCAATGTGTGCCAACAGAAGGTCCAGGTAAGAGCCAGGCGCCTACCCTGTCCACGTGACCCCATTGATGCCCTGGTTCTAAGGGTTTAGCTGAAATCAAGCCTCGGGCTGGACAACATGGAGTCCTCACATCATTCTGCAAGGAAATCGCTCTTCCTCTTGTATAGAAGAGGAATCAGTGGCTCCAAGACATCCCTGCTGCCACACAACCATCTGTTAAGTGGCAGAGCTAGAATTCAAGTGCTAATTCGTCTGCCTCTGAAGTCTGGGCTCAGGAGCAAACACAAATTGTTGATGATGGCAATGTGCATCCGCTCTCTGGCAAACCCAGCCTGTGAACTTCTCTTCCTGCATTACGGACACAGAGTCATGTGCACACACACACGTGCACACACAGGTGCAGGGGCAGGGTTGAGGTGGGAAACTTCCATGCTGCCTGAGCCCTCCACTGACTGGACGGCAGTAATTGTGACCTGGAGATCACTTTTCCAGGGAAAACCCGACAGGAGCTGTGGCACTGACTCAAACAAATGAATTCTTGGCATGGTGAGAGCCTGCATAAGCATTTATTGCCAGATTCTCTCTTTTTGCAATAAACAAATGGAATGATTACGTGAAAGTTTTATTTTTTCATAGTTTAATCTGGGTGTGGGGGGTAACGGGGGGGTTACACCTGTCAGCAATGCAATGCCCATTCTTGCTGAGGCAGAATAGAAAATGCTTACAAAGACTAAGCAATGAGCTTTCCCACCCTGTAGCCCACACCTCCACACCACACCTGCATGGCCCTTGCCTTTTTTTTTTTTACTTTTAAAAATTTAATTTAAAAATTAATTTTATTGGTACATTTTAGATACACATAATGATCACATTTATCATATTACTCTCTCTGTCTCTCTGCCTCTATCTGTGTGTGTGTTTCTCTCTCTGGAAAAACATTCTAGAATTAAGACCCTAGAGATCACCCAATCCAGTACCATCAACTTTAAAGTCAGGAAATCCAGCTTTGTAGCCTGGTTACAGCACCTTGGGCAAGTTACTTAAACCCACTGTGTCTCAGTCACCTCATCTGTCAAGTGGGCTTTCAGGTACCTGCCTGATAGGATTGGCGTGAACTGAAGGAACTAATGCTTGCAAACTCCTTCATTCAGAGCCTAGCACACAGTTTATGCCCCTAAAGTGTTCCGTGTTATTTCCACTCAACCAGGCTCTTCAATTCATCAACACGGAAGCTACAGACAAAGAGAAGTGTTCCATTTAGTCAGATGGCCAGTTAGTAGCCAAGCCAAGACTGGATCCAGATGTCCCTTCCCAGGTCTTTTTTCTTCCCAGCCACACGCAGTATAGTGGATTTTCCTTCCTTCCTCAACTCCAACCAGAAAGAAACTGAACATCTTCACTCAGAGCTGGTGCTATGACCAGACCTAGGGCCAAGAGCGCCCTGCAGGCCCGGCTTTCCTGCCACCAGGAGCCATAGCAACACACTGTCCTGAGTTATCACCCCATCCAACTACCTCTGTCTTCAGCACTATTAAGGCCTGGTACATCTGGTTTCCACAGGGCTCTGAACAGCTATCCACTTATCGTAATTCATCTTCTGTAAGCTAAGCAGGAAGAAGTTGATTATATAGTGTCATTCACCCCAAACTATCTTCCCTCTGTCTTTTCTTGAAAGCTGCACCCATACCATCACCCACAAGCCCAGAGGCGTTTGGTCCCCAGAAAGTGGTCACATCCTCCACGGAAATTTTCAGGAGGGCCCAGTAATAAGCAAGCAGGCGCAGCCCCTGGAGTTCCCAAACATGATCCATCATTAGTTCTGACACATGTCCCCAGTCACCCCCTCCTAACCCTCGTCAGACCTTCCAAATTCCAGCTAAGCCTGGACCAGTCAAATCCTCGACTCCCAGGGAACTGATGTAAGAAGGAAGTGGGTGGAGGCCTGGGAGGCAGGGAGGGAGGGAGGGCTCTGACCTGCCCCCTTCAGTGGCTCAGAGACAAGGATGCTACAACTCTGTAGCGGAAAGATGCAGGGCTAGAAGTTAGGAGGCCTGGGGCGTCCTCCTAGATCTGGTATAAATGAGCCACATGGTCTTGGACCTGTCGTGCTGCCTCCCTGTGCCTCGGTTTCCTTGTCTGCTGTGTAGGTTTGCTTGAGGAGCTCTAAGAAGCCTTCTAGCTCAATTTTTCCTAGCTAGGATCTTCAGTGTCTGCAGCACATTGGAGTCTGCTGAGCACTGTCAGAAACCTTATTTTGCATATTTCATCTTCCTAAACACCTGTCAGTATAGGCCAGGTAATTGGCCAATGACAAGACTAACTAGTGTGAGGAAATCATGGCAGAGTCTAGTGCTGGAATGAATGGTCTCAAATCAACCCCTCCCAACCTCCGCTTCCCCTTCCAGGGTGGACAAACCTGTGTCCCCAGGAAAGGTCAGAGAGATGGGCTCCTGGGAAAGGAAAGAATGCTAAAGAGGCTTTGTTGCCTTGGAGTCAGGGTCAAAGGATTGGGCATTTCTCCTCCTTTTGGAAGTCTACTTACCAATTCTAGACCCATAGGAAGGTTTGATTTAGTCCCACATTATCAGCTTGCCTGCTCTTTGACTTCCACATGCAGAAAGCAGAGGCCATAGCAGTTAGGAATCTTCTAGAACACCAGCTGGCAGGGGCAGAGCTAACCCTAGACCTTGACCCCTTAATTCCTACTTCAGGCCTATGTCCCCTGGAAGCATGGGCATGTGTGACAGGAGCGGTGTCCTGTGCTGCTCTGGCTCAGAAGGGCTTATCAACTTGAGTCACCATCAGGAAAGGGTGAGTCACCTAACCCTGAGCCCCTTCCACCCCAACCCCGTCCTTGGCCCCACTTGCCAACTGAAGATCCTGTTGTTCTTGGGCACTATTTGTGGGCTGCCTTGTAGTTCCCAAAAGGAACATGCTGCAGTACTAACCTCCAGCACCTCAAAATGTGATCCTGTCCAGAGTTAGGGTCTTTGAAAAGGCATTGAGATAAAATGCGGTACTCAGGAGTGTTAGCCCAACGTGATGAGTGTCCTTAGAAAGGGAGGGGATGAAGACACACAGGACAATCAGGGGGAGACGTGGAGGGGCCTCGGAAACAACCAGCACCCACTCACCTTCTTCTGGGACTTCCAACCTTCCAGATCACGAGAAAACAGATAGCGCTGAAGCCACGCAGCCTGTGGTGCCTCATCCCAGCGGCCCTGGAAAACCAGCACAGGCACTTGCAGCAGCCCCGTCCGCTTGCTGAGCCTCAGTGTATCCTGCAGGAGCTAAGCCAAAACTTTTTGGGTCCACAAATGCTCAGGAGATCCCCCCCTAGAACTTTGACCCCTCTATGTCCCCAACACAGCCCAGTCCCAGATTTATCAAGTCCTCAGAATGAGGGCACTGTCCCCACAAATCCATAGCCAGTCTCCCCACTTCAGGGCTTTTGGGCATGGCTAGTATCTGCTTCTACCAGTAATGGAAAGATAAGCTGCCTTGGGGACAACTGAGGGGATGAAGAGGGAATAAGAAATATGAGAAAACAGACTGATTCATACCTCGAGTGACAATCCTGCCACACATATGACTTTTTGATTTCTGCTCCTCTGGAGTCTTTACCTCTGCCACCCATGGTAGCAGGTCCACAGCAGCCTCTGAGTATCCTGGGACACATTGCTGCCACAGCCAGTGAACACAGTGTGGGGTACCAGAGACCCTGGGATCACGTGGACTCCCAAGTTCCACCCCAGGCCAACACCCCCATTGAAGTAGTGGAGGGGTGCGGGGTGGAGAAGGAATGGCTCGTTACACATGCTGCTTGCTCTGGGCATGGCTATTAACTCAGGCCTTATCATTGGGTCCTCAGACTGGGCAGGGCAGGGCAGATCTAAGCACCGGAAGAGTTGGTTCCCCTGCTCTGTGTGAAAGGAGAAAAGAGGAGAAAGACGGGCCTCAGCAGAAGGAGAAAAGCTGCTGCTTGGACCACGATGAAAACGTTTCCGCTGTTACTGCTGGTGCTCCTGGAGCTGGGGCAGGCCCCAGGAGCCCTTCACAGGTGAGGTGGTGTCCCCAGCCCTGCGCTCAACTGGGGGACCCCTCCCCATGCAGGGCTGCCTGGAGAAAGAAAGCTGATGGGGAGGGAGAGAAGAGCAGAAGAAAGTGAGGGCTCACAGGATCCCTGGGAAGGTTTTCAAGTGGCACTGTGTGGCCTTGATCTGCAGTCCCTGGTAAGTCAACCCCTGGTTCCACCTGTAGTGGAGGCACTGCCCACGCCCCAGGTCGCTGCTCAGCTTGCAAAAGAGCAGCAGCCTGCAGCCATGGTGTGTAGCTCTAAAGCCTCACATACCTTCCCCTGAAATATAGCTGGACGTCACTGTCCCCAAGGGTTCCTCTGTCCCTTTAAGTCAGCCCTTCAAGAGATTCAGGTAAAACTGCAGATCGTTGAATCCCATACCTTAGAAGACCTCACAGAGCCCAGGAGGACAGCCTTGCCCACCCTGAGATTCTGAGAGTCTCCCAGGCCCAGGGTAGCGGGCTGGGGGCCGAGAGAGACCCGTCAGGTCCCCTCTGGGGTCATTCACTAGTTATCCCATAGTGAATGCAGTGGGAAGGGTGGGGGGAGAAGAGGGAGACTGGACTGCACCCCTCTTCACACTGGGCTTTGTCTACAGGGTGCCCCTCAGCCGGCGTGAGTCCCTCCGGAAGAAGCTGCGAGCCCAGGGCCAGCTCACTGAGCTCTGGAAATCCCAGAACTTGGACCTGGACCAGTGCTCCACCATCCAGAGTGCCAACGAGCCCCTCATCAACTACCTGGATGTGAGGCCCCCCGGGATGGGGGCTGGGGAGAGGCGGGACAGGGAGAAAGACTCAGCTTTAGCCACATCAGCCTCAGCCCTGAAGGCCCTCGCAGATTCTGCTGCTTAGGTGATTCCTACGGTCTGATCCCCTAGGCCTCAGTGCAGAGATCTCTCTGCAGGAGGAGAGGGGTGACGGTGACAAGCACCCAAAAAGGGGGAAGCCTGATTCTGCTCTCAGATGGGCAACTTACAGGTTCTGACATTAGGCAAAGAGCTTGGCTTCCCCAGCCTTGGTTCCCTGATCCGTAAAACAGACCGACTTCCCTCGCCTTGCTTGTAACGTTATTAGGGAAATCAGGATAATGTGAGTAAAATCAAATCCAGTCACTAGGGGGCTTGGCTTTAAAATCAAATCCAGTCACTAGGGGGCTTGGCTTGAGTTCTCATGGCCCTCTCTCGGGTCCTCTTACGTTTTCTTTCCTAAGTTCTCTAAATTCCAGTTCACAGACTCCAGCTCTGGGCCTTGACATCTCCCTTGGACCCCTGCGGGACACTGTCCCCTCCTCACCACCCACACTCTCCTTCCCCTCTCCCTTCCCTGCAGATGGAATACTTTGGCACTATCTCCATTGGTTCCCCACCACAAAACTTCACTGTCATCTTCGACACCGGCTCCTCCAATCTCTGGGTTCCCTCTGTCTACTGCACCAGCCCAGCCTGCCGTAAGTAGGACCAGGAGACCCAGTGGGAAGCGGTGTGGCCCGTCCTGGGAGGTCAGGTCTGGTTCTGTGGGGGTGGGGGACTTAGGTTTCTGAAACTGGCCCTCCCCACCACATCAGCTTCCCACCCCATCTCTGAATCTGCCGGGAGCTGCTTACTATCCAAATAGGGCTGGGTCAGGAAGGGAGATAACATTTGGCTGCTATGCAAGGTGGCAGCTTTCATACTGGTCACGATTAATAGGGAGAAAATTAGCCACCAAAAAGAGAAATCTCTAAGTTGATGACTCACTTCCTTTGGAACAGCCAAGTGAATAGAGGAGAAAGTTCCATTCGACTGAGTCTTTCTAGGCAGGTAGGTGGGTGGGATCCACGGAGGTTTGGCCTTTCTCCCACAGAGATAGGGCTTGTGGGACAGTACGGCATGAGTGTGTCCATTAGGAAGTAATTTAGGGGTTTTGGTGAAGACTGAAAAAAGGAGCAGAAAGATGTCTTGTTCTGTGATGGACAAATCCCAGATACAGAAGGTTTCTGGCAGTTCTGAAGCTAGGAGTTCCCAAGGTTGGGCAGAGTTGGGAATAGTTTCCCGGAGTGGTAATTGTTTACCCCCTCGGTTTCTTTGAAGGCAAGCTCCGACCCATACTAATGTCTAGAACTGCTTCTGGCGCCTGATAAACGGTGCTTATCTTGGTGTGCCTCATGAGGTCATTGCGGGCAGTCAGGTTTGCCCGGGAACAACCATTTGGTTCCAGATGACCACACCTGTGGCTTGGGGGGAATGTGGCACCTCACTGGAGCGTGCCATTGCCAGCCTTTCCAGGGGCCCCCACTCAGTGTGGGGAGCTGAAGGAAGAGACCCTGCATCCCTTGTGCAGGAAGGGGTGCAGTGAGCCGCATCTTTGCTTTCCAGAGACGCACCCCGTGTTCCACCCTTCCCTGTCCAGCACCTACAGCGAGGTGGGGAACCCTTTCTCCATTCAGTACGGGACTGGGAGCTTGACTGGGATCATTGGAGCCGACCAAGTGTCTGTGAGTGTGACCTCTTCGTCTTTTCTTCTTTGCCCAGAAGCTTAGAGGACAGGACAGTTTGGAAAGGGGCAGTGTCAGATCTGCCTCAGGAAGAGGTAGAAAGAGAAGGTAGGCTTAACTTCTAGGGAAGGGGGAAGCCACCACCACACCCCCTTCCCAGAGAGTGGCAGGGGATCTGTCTGGCCCTACAGGGCTGGCTCAGGGGTCTCCCACGGGAAGCGCTGCCCTGTGCACATCACCTGTGGTAGGGCTGGTTCACTAGTCTTCAGGCACAAGAGGAGGCAAGACCTGGAAAGCTAAAGAAGTCCAAGGCACAGGGCAAGGACTTGTCACTGAGGACTCAGTTAATGAAAGGGAGGCAAGGCAGGAAATAGAAGTTCAGCCATGGCCACAAGGCAGAACGCAGAGGTCAAAATAAATTCCCACGGTCTTGTGAGCTGCTTCTCAAACTCCCCTTGACCAAAAGACCAAGGGGTCCTGGGTCTCTAGAAATCAGACTGGTGCAAAAACAGTACCAAGAGAATCCTGGTCCTCCTGGGGACCTCACAAGGTTTTTGGGCTACAATGCACATGGAGGCCTTGGGGAACCTGAAGTGGATCTGCTCCCTGAGAGCACCACTCCTGTTTTGGGGTCCCCGCTAAGCTGGCGGGGCCCAGCCTCCATCAACATCCTTTCAAAGTGGGTGAGTGTAGGATGCATTATTAGGTGAAAAAAATGTCAAAGCAGAAAAACACTTTGAATATAAAGAATGATACATGCAAAGTATACAGATAAAACGATACACTACAGGAATCCTGTGGGTATATAAAAATACATTATACATGTATATGTAAAAGTACATGTAATTCTTCAGAAGGCTGCATTCCAAGATGATTGCTGTATTGACTTCTGGAAAGCAGGGAAGGGACTGAAATTGGCATGGACAAGAGAACCCCAGCCCCTCTGTTGGCATGGGAGGGCAGCCACACCCTCAGCGATTCCAGCTTCCAGCTTCTTCCTTTAGTGCTTCTGGCTCCAGGGCCAGATGCCTGCACCTCTGTGACAAACAGGCTGAGCCTCTGCTGCAGGGTACCCCTCGTCATCGAGGTTGGAGCTTTGGGCTGTTAGACAACAATGGGGGTCCCCATTCACCCTCATGGTTCCAATTCACCCTTCTTCCGCTTAATGCCAGTCTTTCTGCTGCCAAAACTGCAGACCTCAGGCTGCAGCTACAGGTCAGAAGATACATTCACAACACAGTGTTTAACTGACACTGTGATGGTAGATAGTCAGTGATCTATATGTAAAACTTGCCAAAATTTGTGAACGCTGTCCTAAGGCGATAATTAAAAGCTGAAATGCCTATAATAGAAAAATCAATGATTTAAGCATCTATTTCAAGCAACAAATAAACAAGAAAATTATTAACAAAAAATCAAACCAAACTCCAAAAAAGTAGAAGGAAAAGTGTAATAAAGGGGAAAAAAGAAATCAATCAACCAGGAAAGTCATACTACAAAGGCAACCAATAAAACCCAAAAATAACTCATTGCAAAGAATAACAAAATTGATAAATCTCTAGTATGACTAGTTAAGAAAAATAAAAGAAAATACAACTTAGCAATATTAGCAATGAAAAGAGGATATTACGTACAGACATTAAGATAAAAGAATATCAAGAATAGTTTATATTGATGAATTTTAGAATTAAAAGAATAGGGAAATATCTTGAGAAACATTATATCAAAACTGACATAAAGAAAAAAGACAATATAAGTAGTCCAGTGTCTAGTGTAAACATTGACTGTTATTTGATATATTTCTGTAAAGAAAACTCAAGACCCAGGTAACCTCACTGGTAAATTCTTCTAACCATTTAGAAAAGAAGTTACATCAGCCTTGTAATACCTTCCAGAGAATCAATAAATGAAGAATATTTCATAACCCATTTTATAAAGCATAACTTTAATAATAAAACCTGAAAAAGATAAGAATTAGATTCTCTCTCTTATGAATGTAGATACCAAAGTTCTAAACAAAATATGTACTAGTAAATAAAACTTTGTGATGTACAAAATGATAATACATTTCAACTAAGAGTCATTTCTTCCTCAGAATTTATCATCTAAGAAAATAAAAATAGAAGTCATATGATAATCTCCATTGGTAAAATTCAACAACTATTCATGACTTCAAATAAACAAACTAGGAATAAGAAGCAAGTTCCTTAATCTGATTTTTTTAAAAACCTACAAAGAAAGCCCATAGCAAACTTTATGCTTAATGGTGAAGTGTTGAGTCTTTTCTCTGAAATCACAGATGAGATGAGAATGCTCATTCTTATTATTTTTATTCAGTGTTGTCCTTAAGATCCTAGTCAGAGTAATAAGGCAAGAAAAAATAAATTAAGGGCATTAAGATTGGGATAAAATGAAAACACTTTCATTAACATATAAAAAATCTATCTTTAAAAATGTTTTCAAAACTACAGACAGAACACAGGGATTATTATTAAGTAAATTTAGTAGCGTTGCTGAGGTCAACATATAAAAATTATCTGAATTTCTATGTAGCAGGAAAAATAGAAAACATATTTTTTTAAAGAGAATAAAACAAAAGAGGGCAAAACAAAGCAGATCAGAACAGAACAACATAAGCAACACAGCACTTTACAATAAGACAACCAGACATTAACAGTAGCTATCAAAATATCTCTTTCTCTGCTATAGTTGAGCATAGTTTCAAATACAATAATATCAAACATAACAAAATAGTATGAAACCATTTAAAAGAATGAAAGAATTACAGGGCATTCTGAACCGAATAACAGAGAATGATCAATGGCTACTATAATATCTCATTTTCAATAAAAAGAATTTTTGTATACTATCACATATATTTGTGTATACTATCACATATATTAAAATCCCAGTAAGACACAGCATGATAGAACTGATGGTAATAGAAGAATAGAAGCATGGCAGGACTTCAAAGCAAGATGATATTAAATCATCAATGGCTGCCATAATGTTTTGCTTTCTTCCAAATAGCTATTCACACCATCACACTTAATGAAGTCAAACAAAACAGAATAAAATCATTCCAACTCAAGAATGAAAGCATTAAAAGGCTTCAAAGCAAAGAAATGGGGAATCATGATTACCATAAAATCTTACGTACTCTTACAATTTCTTACACTAGGGAGACTATACAGTATTTATACATGTGAGTTTGGTTTATTTCACTTATGAGTATGGTCTCAAGTTGTGTCCATTTATTTATAAATATCTCAATGTGATCATTCTTTATAGCTGAGTAGTACTCCATTGTATAAAAATGCCACAACTTTTTTTATCCATTCCTCAGTTGATGGGCATTTAGGTTGTTTCCAAGATCTGGCTATTACAAATTGTGCTGCTATAAACATGGGTGCACATATATCACTGTGGTATGATGTTTTCAGTTCTTCTGGGAATATGCCTAGAAGTGGAATAGCTGGGTCAAATGGAACTTCCAAACCCAGCTTTTTGAGGAATCTCCAGACTGACCTCCACAGTGGTTGCACCAGTCTACACTCCCACCAACAGTGCAGAAGAGTTCCTTTTTCCCCACAGCCTCTCCAGCATTTGTTGTTGGTAGTTTTTTTTTTTGTTTTGTTTTTTGTTTTTATCCTGGCCATTTTTTCTGGGGTAAGATGGAATCTCAGTGTGGTTTTAATTTGCATTTCTCTCATGACTAATGATGATGAACATTTTTTCATGTATTTATTTGCCATTTGTATTTCTTCATCTGAGAACTGTGTATTCATTTCAGATGCCCATTTTTGGATTGGGTCTTTGAATTTTAAGGATCTGATTTTTTAAATTCTTTATAAGTTCTAGACAGAAGTCCTTTGTCTGAGGGATAGTCTATGAAGATTTTTTCCCAATTTGTGGGTTTTCTTTTCACTCTGCGGGAAATCTCTTTTGACATGCAGAAACTCTTTAATAAGATATGGTCCCAGTTATTGATTCTGGGAAGTATTTCCCGTGCTGTTTGATTCTTGTTCATAAATTCTCTACCTACCCCTATATCTTCGAGATTTTTACCTACTTTGTCTTCCAACAGATTTAGTGTTTCTGTTTTAATATTTAGATCTTTGATCCATTTAGATTTTAGTTTAGTACATGGTGATAGGCATGGGTCTAGTTTTAGTCTTTTGCATATGGATAACCAATTTAAATAGAAAACAGATTTTTAATGACTGTATTTATACCACCAAAAATATCAGTTAAGCAGGGAATGGTGGCCTATTCCTATTAACCCAGCACTCTGAGAGGCTAAAGCATGAAGATCTCAAATTCATGCCCAGCCTGAGCAATTTAGTAAAATCTCTCTCAAAATAAAAACTAAAAAGGGTCAGGGATATAGCTCAGTGTGAAAGCCTTGGAAAGTTTTTACCATGAAAAAGCATCAACCATCTTTAAGTAAATTTAACAAGATATATGTAAGACCTCTGTTCTATAATTTGTAAAACATTATTAAACATTAAAAGATCCACATAAATGAAAAGATAACTCATGCTTGTAGATTAAATGACTCAGTTTTATAAAGAAGTAAAAAAAATTTCAAAGTGATCTATAAATGCAATATTACCTCAATCAAAACATACCAACCAAAACTGGCATTTTTGTGTATAATTAGCAAGGTGATTCTAACATGTATATAGATGTAATGCAATATACCAAGATAATCTTGATGAAGAAAAACACTATCAAATATTAACACCTAGTTAAAGCTGTATTTAGTGTTACTGAGGTTACAAAGCAATCAGAACTCTCAAATTATTGATAGTAGAAACACCAGTAGGTACTATTGTTTTAGAAAACTCTGTAATAGTTTTTCAGTAGAACATGTGTATACCCTATGATCTTCAGTGTTACTCCTAGGCATGTGTCCAACAGAAATCACACGTTTCTATCAGATGAAATACATTAGTAACACTGTTAGTACGAGTCAATCACAGGAAACAACTGAAATATCAGTGAATAGTAGAACTGGGTAAGTTATGGTGATAGGTTCATACCATCGAATAGCAAACTGAAAAATGAACAAATTACAGCAGCATTCAGTGTTGAGTGACAGAAGCTCTCCGGTAGGGAGGCAATGACTGACTGGCAGAGTGTATGAAGGGGCTCCAGGGTGAGGGATGTCTTGTTTCTTGGTTTTGGAGCTAGGTTACATGTATGTGTAAATATGTGAAAGAGAATCAAACCATATACTTAGAATTTCTGTATTGTGTTTAGTTCCTTCAAATTTAGATAAAGAAATGAAGAGGGTGGGAATTTGGCAACAATCGTATCATTTAATCAGGAAAAGTTGAGGAAGGGAGAATGAGCGCCAGGACAGAGGGAGAACACAGGAACCTGAGACCCTCTGCCAGGCCCTCCCATTTAATCCTCCTGTGGCCCTTTTCCGTCAGGTGGAAGGACTCACTGTGGTTGGCCAGCAATTTGGAGAAAGTGTTAAAGAACCGGGCAAGACCTTTGTGCACGCAGAGTTTGATGGGATTCTGGGCCTGGGGTATCCCTCCTTGGCTGCTGGAGGGGTGACCCCTGTGTTTGACAACATGATGGCCCAGAACCTGGTGGCTCTGCCAGTGTTTTCTGTCTACATGAGCAGGTAAGTGCTGCTGAGCCCACCAGGGCCGGCTGCTGAAGACTCCTGGGGGACAATGTCGGCCGACAAGCTTAGCCATCAGAGATCTGATTTGGATCTCTTGCTTGGCCTGTTACCAGCTGTGTGATCCTGGGCACACAAGCTCTCTGAATTTTGAGGGCACGGTATCTGCCTCGTAAAGTCATTGTGGTAAATATTTTGTAAACTCTAGCACAACAGGTTGAATTTCTTGATCCCGGGAATTGGCTACTGATTCATGCAATTGATATCAAGCTTTTATTATATGTTGAGCACGATGTTAGACACTGGGACACAAAGGAACAAGAATAGTTCACACAGTTGGGGGAGGCAGGAAAAACTATAAAGCAAGCCGACAATAAAATAATTATGTACTAGTGGTTATATTCTTACCACAGAATATTATTCAGTCTTGAGAAGGAAAGAAATTCTGATACATACTAGAACATGGATTAACTTTGAGGGCATTACGCTGAGTGAAATAAGCCAATCACAGACACTGTATGATTGCACTTTCACAAGGTACCTCAAGTAATCAAATTTACAAAGGCAGAAAGTACAATGGGGGTTGCCAGAGACTAGTGGAAGAGGGAGAAAGGTTCCTGTTTAATGAATATATGAAGTCTCAGTTCTGCAAATACAAAGGTCTTGGAGACTGGCTTTCCAACAGTGTGGATGTTCTTAGCACTTCTGAGCAATGCACTCAAAATCAGTTGACAGTAGCTTCTATACTATGTGTATATTGCCACAAATTACCAAAATGGTTACACGTAGAAGTTGAAAAGATCTTGGGGAAGAGCTCGGTACTACCTACCCACTTCCTGGCAGGTCGCCTCATCTTCCTCCCTACCCAGGAAGGAGCTCTCACGTCTCTCAGACCCTTTCCCAGGCAGGCCTGGCTTGAGCTCACCTCTGATGGGTCCAGCCCCTGTGCCCTGTCCTGTCCCAGTGTAAGATCCTGAAGTCGCTCCCTTGAGCTGTGCTGTGTCCCCACACGGCTGTGGCTGAGACCAAGCCCGGGAAGCTCTGGAGACAAGGCAGGGCTTCCACTTCTGCCCAGCCTGTTTGGAAGCTCAAGCTGTGGTTTGTAATAGCAAGAGCTTTGCAACCACCCTGGCCCTGACTTAAGTCCTGTGACTTACATGGCTTCATCTCCTGAGTCTGTCTCCTCAAATGGACCCTAGGTTGAGGTGAGAGTTAAACAAGGTGACCCAGGTAAAATTCTTATCATGATGTCTGGTCCAAAGGCCATCGACTAATGTTAGTTCCTTGCCACTCTTCGTCTCTAAAACCTCAAATTCCTACACATACTCAGTTCACCCCTCCGTTACCACCCTGCCTGGGACAGCACTGAGTTTTGTATTTTTCTGACCCTTTTCCTTGAGAAAATGAATTTGTTTTATGTCCTATTTTCCCAGAATAGTGCTAACATAAGAAATCAGTACCAATAAAAATCAGTACCAATAAAAATCAGTCACTATGTAAGCTCCAATAAGTGAGGGTGCATTCAAAGTATCTTCTTTGTCTTGACGCAAAGGAGTGAATAATACGGAAACCCCAGTGCCACTCCTACCATATGGGGGCAGATACTCTGGGGAAATGTGTCTTTGGGGGGTGCTTCAAGTCACACCTAGCATGGTGCTGGCCTCCACTCTGCACAGCTTCTGTGTGTCTAGACTCTTGGGCTCCATTTCCCACCTCCATAACCTTTTGTCCAGGAAACAGAAGGACTTTCACAAATTACTGAGCAGAACTCTAAGAGGCACACATTGCCCGAGGTGGGAAAGCCACTGGGCGGGCTCCAATTTCCAGTTCTGCCCTGAAGCAGCAGCAAATTTCAGGCAAGTGGAATAAGCAGGTTTGCATAGTGCCAGGTGGGATTTATCAATGGACAGTTTTAATCCCCTCAACTACCAACTTGACTGGGGAAATTATGCTTGGGCCAACGTGCAGTGGTTGGAAGTCCTGAAGGGCAAGACCAGGCTGATGCTTCTGCCCTATCTACCTGGCGTAAGTTATGCCCAGACCATCGAGCAAGGGGTCCTGATAACACTACCCTGAGCCCTTCCAACGCCACTCCTTTACTACGTGCCTTTCCACGCAGTAACCCAGATGGCTCAGGCAGCGAACTGACCTTCGGCGGCTACGACTCCTCCCATTTCTCGGGGAGCCTGAATTGGGTCCCGGTCACCAAGCAGGCCTACTGGCAGATTGCCCTGGACGGGTGAGTATGTTGCATGAAACACTTGCAATTCGATAGAACTCTCAAAAACTCCCAAGCTCAAACTGGATTCAGAGGGTGACACTGCTGGTCCTTAGGAACAGATACTGGGCCCTTTCTGTATGGGTTGGAGGTAAAGGTGCCAAATAAAGGAGCATAAAGGGCACAGGTGACCAGGCCACCTTGTGCATGCAGTCACCTCTACCGCAGACAGTGAATAGCGACATGCGGCCTGCCCCCTTCAACCGTCCGACATTAAACACACACACACACTGCGAGCGCTGAGCCACGTGGGAATGTGGAGGCGGATTGGACTCAGATTTTGCCCCCATGAGCTCACAGAGAAGACAAGGCATACCACATGAAGTGAAAGTAGTCAATGCCCCATGGTAAGAACCACCAAAGGACAAGACCGCTTCTGTCTGAGGGCCCCTGAAGGGTTTCCTGGAAGTGAGGAGGCCTTGAAACCGAGCCTTGGGACAGAGCAGGTGGGGAAGTGGAACCAGAGGCTCACTTCATACCCATAGCCCTGGGCTAAACAGTGCAGGAATTCAAAGACCGCGCTTCAAGTTTCAATTCCTGCAAGGTGTCAAGCATTTGGGGTAAAAGTCAAAGCTTCAGAGCTCGCTGTCTCCTGAGGGCTTTTTAGACTGCAGGGATTTACCCATGGAGGGGTCATGACATCGTTTTAGGAATACTGACCTTCGTGTTTCAATGAAAGGAACACAGCAGGAAATATCAGTGTATTTCATGAGAGAGAAAGAAGGGGACAGAGACAGGGACAGAAAACTATGTCAAAAAGTAAGTATGTTGCATATCACAGATCTCAAAAAACCCTTGAGAAATATTTACGAGGCAGGAGAGATGTGTTAACAGACATCATTAACCCAGCGCGCCTGGAGTTCTCCCTCTGGAGCCTGATGGGGAGCAGAACTGCCAGGAACCCCAAGCAAGGGAGGTTGACAGCAGTGCCTTTGCTCTCAGCATCCAGGTGGGGGACAGTGTGATGTTCTGCTCCGAGGGCTGCCAGGCCATTGTGGACACAGGGACTTCCCTCATCACGGGCCCTCCTGGAAAGATCAAGCAGCTGCAAGAAGCTCTCGGGGCCACATACATGGACGAAGGAGTGAGTGCCTGCCCGGGCCAGGGGGTCGGGGGCAGGAGAGCTCTAGGGAGCCACTGAGTGTACCCCCATTTCTGCTTTAGTATTCTGTGCAGTGTGCCAACCTCAACATGATGCTGGATGTCACTTTCATCATCAACGGGGTCCCCTACACACTCAACCCAACCGCCTACACCCTGTCGGTAAGCTGCTTCCTTATCGGCATGTCAAGGGCCTTCCCCACGCCCGTCACTTCCCCCTATCAAACGGTCGCCCACACTTACAGCTGTGTCTGCCTGAGCCCCCCTCCCACCTCGTCCTGCTCTGGTGGTGTGACATTCCCTCTGAGAGGGACACTGCTGTCCATAGTGGAAAAGCCACTGGACTGGCTCCAATTTCCACTTCTTCCCTGGAGCAGCAAGTGGTATAAGGAGGTTTCCACAGTGTCACGTGGGAAGTTCTCAGCGGACAGTTTTAGTCTCCTCAACCACAGGTCCAGCTGGAGATACTGTGGGCCCATTTCCTAACTGATGTTATGGAGAGTTGGCCAGTTAAGTAAGTGGCTCAAAATCTGAGCTGCTTGGGGGGAGCTGTGGGAGAAGGTCATCCTTCTCATAACATACCAACTCACATTCCTCCTCAAGTAAGAAAATGGCTTTTATTGAAGCAAATTGTCAAATTGGAGGGTGAGGTGGAAAGGCGATTCCTGGGCATTTGGGAAACTTATGGTCATTTCACGCCACTATTGGCCTAGATTTTCAGTGCTGAGATTCTTCGGCAACACATTTTCCCAAGAGTCACCTTCACACCGGGGTATCTATGCCAGAATAGAGGGGTTCAGGTTTAAACAGAGGCTTTAGTCTTTCCCCTACATCTTGAATGTCTCTAATGAACAAACAGTCCTCGTATGAACAAACAGTCCAAGTAGATGCAAATGTTTGCTTTAAAAGACAGCTTCATGGCGACCCCCTTAGTGAGACCCTGTCACAAAATAAAAAATGAAAAGGGCTGAAGATGTAGCTGATTGCACACATACTAGGTTCAATACCCAGAATCAGGAGAAAAAAAAAACTCACTCTGAGCTTTGCTAGGATCTAAGGAAACCAGAGTTTAGGCCCAGGATTTCTTTTTCTCTTCCAGCCCTTCGATAACATTTCAGTTTTCCCAATTGTAAAATGATGGTTAGGCTGGGGAGGGGGGCGAGGTGTAACAGACAGTTCTCAGGATCACAGAACACAGATGATGAACTTGTGCAAACAGTGCTGTATTGAGGCAACTAGGGCAAGAAGGCACTAAGCAAGCGGGAAAACCCACCAGTCAAAATACCAGCCAGACGAGGCTGCTCAGTGCCGGCCACCGCCAACGCTCAGGAAAGCCTCTAGGCGGCGCTGTTCCCCTCCTCCCTGCATGCCTCTTACGCCCTTCTCCGCCCACAGGACTTCGTGGATGGCATGCAGGTCTGCAGCACTGGCTTTGAAGGACTTGATATCCAGCCTCCAGCGGGGCCCCTCTGGATCCTGGGGGATGTCTTCATCCGCCAGTTCTACGCCGTCTTTGACCGTGGGAATAACCGCGTGGGGTTGGCCCCAGCAGTCCCCTGAGTAGGGTTTTATGTCCCAGCCATCTGAGGCTTCTTGGGCCTGTTGGGTTGGGGCATTCTTTACACTAAAAAAAAAAAGTCATTTTCAGTAGAATGCAGACATTCCCAGAGTTACAACTTGAATTAGGACCGAACAGACCGTGACAACGCATACACAGTCTTACACATCCGCATCTCCTCCATCACTGTCACAATGGAACCGTTCAGTTGTATTTCCATATTCGGCATTGCTTTTGCTGATTCTTTTACCATGAAAATCTCCAAACATGTATCTGGCAGAGGCAACAATAAATCCCTGACCGCTCCAGCTATGTCCCTTTTTGGACACCATGGCCCACTTCCCTCTCCTGCTGTGCACACCTGGGTTATTCTGAGGCATATTCAAGAATCATGCCATTTTATCCATAAATACTCTTAACATCTTGGAACAGACAGTCAGAACCCCAGCATCTCCCACTGTCTCACAAGCAACTGGTTGTTTTTACACCTGGCTAGTTTGTAGCAGGGTTTAAATGTGACCCACAAGCTGCACTTATTTTAAAAGTCTCTTAAGCCTCTTTTCTTCTATGGCACTCAGCATATCAGAATTTCACTGGTGGCATTTAACATCTCTCTTTCTCATTAAGTGGTAGAGGTCTGAATTAGAGCCACAAATGCATCAGGGGTGGTACTAGCCACTTCCTGCTGGGTCTCCTCTATTGGCAAAGTCAACACTGATGCATGAATTTGGAGTCATCAGCCTTCAACATCTACTACAAATTTCCCTACAACATCCCACCTCGCGGTTCCAACAGTTGGTGACGAAAACTGATCATGGCTGAGATCCACACTATCTTTCAGCAAATTACCAAGAAGTAATTACGTCTACTCAGGAGGGTGAATCTCATCAAAGACAAAAAGGCCTGGAGTAAAAAGGATTTATAGCTCTCCTTCTGGAACGAAGTGCCCTAAGAGCCAAGGGGAGCTAAGTGTTGTGTCACATCCCTGCGGTGCTCTCCCTGGGGTCTTTTCTGCATGGGGCCACCCTTGGTGTTGAATGACCAGTCCGAGCTGCATGTTTGGAGGAGGCCTGGAGGACAAAAGCAATGTGAAAGTCACAGGGAGCCTGCTGAGTGATGGAACAGGATGTCGACTTTGTCTTCACAATAGCCTGTGACAAAAATGCTTCTACAGCCTTGTTCCTTACCTCCCCTCCCCACCAAACATACACACACACACACACACACACACACACACACACACACACACGCCCAGGCATTGCTTTTCACCAAGGGTATTTCAAGAACATCCAAACGGATTCTCTGATGCTGGTCTTGCCTCCCTCCCAACACACCAGTGCTGGGCTGATTAATATTCTGGAAGTCTGGCTCCAATCCCAGGCTTCCCTGCTCTGTCTGGGCTTCCCAGGTGTGCCCTGCTGTGCACCAAGTGACATCAAGCTGACAGAACTTTTGGGGTGCTCCAGAGCCTGGCCTCAGTTTGACCGCTTCACCCATTACCAACCAGCCCACCCCAACCAAACTGAATCCCCAATCTTCTCACTTGCACACTGTGCTCCCAGGGGTCCTTTTACCCTGCCCATTGGAGAAGTAGACAAGTCCCCAAAGTCACCCTTCGATGAGCCTTAGGGTACCAGGGAAGAGATGTTAAATACAATGTTCAGAAGGACTAGAGGGAAATCTCTGGCCTGGGACACTCTGGGACACTGTGACGGTGGTCAGCAGTCTGTGATGGTTGGAGCCCTGCTGCGCACCACACAGCTGCACATGCCCATTGCCCCAGCTTCCTTGGGCTCCAGTTCAAAGTGCCCCTTCCCGTAGGGAAGGTGGCCGTATTCCTCCTCGAGCTCCTTACACCCCTGTGCTTGCACCGTGCTTACTCCTACTGCTAAACTCAGTTTCTATTTTTGAGCCCCCAGTGTCTGACCTACTTAGATTGTTGAATGAATGCACGTGTGACGGGGACCTCAGGCTTCCTCCGCAGGGTGGAGGCAGGCTGCAGCTCATGGTAATGGAGGAAGTGGGGGCTGGAGCCTGTGACTTGGCTTCCAGAAACATTGGGGATAGTTCTGCAAATGTCCCCTGAAAGAACAAATTTCAGAAGTAGTAAGGCCAGTGATTCACTTCCTGTACCCCAAAGGCCCCAGCAGCGCAGTCCCAGGACCACTTTACAGCTTCTCTGCTCCTCGCTCTCTCTCCTCACACACACACACGTTTATTTAAAACCTGGTTTCAGGAAAAAAAAATAGAATATGGGGAAGAAATATCTAAAGGGTAACAGTTTAAGAGCAAATCAGCTGTTATAAATCAGTGGCTATTTGGAGGGTGCATTGATGCACCTTTTCCCAAAAAAATCAAACTAGAAAATCTTGGGTAAACATGTCCTGGAAATTCTTCCAACTTCTCTGTATCCTGTCCAATATTAGACTTCATGGAAATTATTACACCCTCCCTCCAGGCATGCTTGCCAGCTGATACAAGGAAATGAGCTTCAACTTTGGTTCCACTGAAAATTCCTTTGCAGGGCCTGTAGCTGGCAGTAGGAGTGGCTGAGGAAGGGGTTCACGGTCACCCCCTTGCCCTCATGGAATGTATGGTTCTTGGCCAAATCACACACAGTCACAGAAGAAGAGTTTTCCCACCAACCGGGAAGACAGCTACACAAAGGGACAGGCCAGCAAGGAGACGGAAGCCACTGCGAAGGAGCGTGGGGCAGGAAGGTGCACCGAGGTCTGACCCACTAAGGGCCCTCCCGGAGAGCTGATCTGCAGAGCTCGGGCATGTCAGAGCACACTCCCTAACTTTCATCTGCCAAGCAGTCATTACCCAAGGCACAGTTCCAGGCAGCTCACAGAGATCTGTAAATTAGCTCCCTGCTGACAGCGAGTTAAATGGCTGGAGTCTCCTGAGCACCTGGCTGGGGCCTAAGGAGTTGTGAGAACTTGCCTCACAAAGCACACACATGGTGTTGGTGTGGTGTGGTGTGGTGTGGTGTGGTGTGGTGTGGTGTGGCACGCATGCGTGCATGCGTGTGTATGTGTGTGCGTGTGTGGTGTAGGGTGTGCGTTTGTAGTATGGGGAGTATGTGGCACGTGTGTTGTGTGGGTGGTGCCGGTGGGTATGTGTGTGGAGTGTGTGTGGAATAGTGGGGTGTAAGGTATATGTGGTGTGTGTTGTGTGAGGGTGATGTGGGGTACGGGGTTTGTGGTATGGGCGGGTGTTTGGGTGTGTGTAGGTATGTGTCGGGTGTGTGTGTACAAAGTATTGGGATGAGAACAAGGTGTGAGGACCAGAACCTTCTCCTACTAGGCTGGTGGTGAGACTGAATCTGCTACACAGGTACTTGGAGTTCCAACACACAAAAGGGCCCCTTTCCTGGGTGGCTTCCAACAGCAGAACCAGCAGTTTCCTAAAAGCATTATGGGGCCCTGTTACCCCACAGGCACCCTAGCCCTTCAGTCCCCACTTCAAGCCTTTTGTTTCTCACCCTCTTGGCCAGGGTCTCTATAAACCAAGTTCGCCAGGAGCTCCAGAGCCGGTCCGCTCAGAAACCTTCTCTCGCGTTCCTCCCAGCTCTGCCACCCACACAGCTGAGGTCAGCCTGGCCCAGCCTCTTTTGCAACTTTCCCAAGTCTGTACGCAGAGGCAGAGGAGGAAAACTCAGAGGGAAGTGGCCGGCCACAGACCTGTAAGTTCCAAAGCCTTTCTCCTCGGGCCTGGCTGGAACTGCTGCTGCAAGGAGAGACCTGTGGACCCGGAGAGAACAGCCACCTGCCCGGGGAGGCCAAGGGCTGCTCGGCTACAGCTGTAAGTGCCCTGGAAGTTTGTCCTTATCCTTCTGTCTTCCCAGTAGCCCCAGAGCTCACCGTGTGTTTAGGGGACTGGAGTGGAGACTGGACACAGGGAAGAGGCTTAGAATCTGGCAGCTTCTGGCAAGATGACAGGAAAGGGCTCCAGCTGCCTGGGGAACTGGGCCCTGCTCGGGAATCCACAGGGGCCAGTGGTGCCAGGCAGGATGCAGCTGCAGTCGCTCAGGCAAAAGAGGGTGGCGCTGCCGCCTCCAGCCTGCAGGGCCTACCAGAAGCTGGAGCCTTCCAGGAGGCTGGCATGTGGTGTCCCCACGCCACATGGACAAGGTACCTCCTGGGGTGGAACTCTGCAGGCCAAAGCACCTCATTGGCAAAGGTGGGCCAGCAGGACAGGAGATGATGACTTTTGTTCCAATCATTGATATTTCTCCTGGTATGACAGGTAAGTCAACGAACAGAACTAGCTCTGGGATCTAGTCTGAGCTTGCTGCTAACCAGCTCTTTGCTCGGGAAGGCCTTGACTCAGTAGTGGCATTTTATAAAGTGCAACTTCTCTATAATCTCAAGACATTGTGTGTTGTTAAAAATAATTCCTTTGGACTTACTGATTAAGTCTCCATCATGTAAATCCCATGGAGATAGTAACTGATCTGTATATTTAATGCTAACACACAGTTGGCATCCACTGCTTTTGCTGGATGGATGGATGGATGGATGGATGGGTAAATGGATGGGTGGATGAGTGCTATTTATAGAAGATTCTGTCTTCTCAGCATGCATCGGGCTGTTTGTGGAAATACAGAGAATATGAGGCACTGTCCTGGGCACAGACAGTGGGCTTGAGGAGACAGGACTAAATACTCCAGAGAACTTAAAGAAAAGAATGCTGCACCTCCTGAAACTGGGGCTGTGGGCACCCTTCCTGGAGGGAGCAGGTCCAGACCTGGCTTGAGTGGGTGTGGCAAAATTGCTAATGCTCCTGGCAGGCAACAAGTCCTCATATTCCTTTGATTGTCTCTTCCACCAACCAACTTGTCTTCACCAATGGCAAGTCTCATTAATTTTTTTTTAGGGTGGATATATTTTCTATCTTCTAAAGTATGGGATTTGGAGGGGAGGTGCAAAGATTGGGCAAGAGGCCAAGGAAGACCTGCTTCTGAGTTCTACCCTGCCCCTGCTCCAGTCTCCCTACTGGCAGACCCCACCGCCACTACCACCAGACGCCCATAAGGCAGAGGACTGCGCCTAGGTCCTGGCTGGGGCTGGTGGAGTGGGAAAGAAGGGAAGTGAGAAGGTGAGGGCAGAGCAGCTCCAAGAGTTCTTGGAGAACTAGACCCTGGGCCCAAGCTGTGTAGCTTGGCCACCTCTCAGGCTTTCTGCTCCATAGGGACAGAGCCACCTGGTAACTTGGGCCACTGGGGCCCTGGAGGTGCTGCCAGGCAAGAGAGGGAGAAGATTTGGTAACATCAGGTGGGGACTGAGTTCTGCTCCAAATGGGCCTGGGTGGCTGATGGCAGGTCCTGCATTCCAAGGCTGCCTGCCACTGCTTTTAACTATGGAGGATGAGTCAGCCTGGCCTCTAAGACGATGCTCTGCTTTGAATCATCTGAGTCAGCTGAATGGACAGGAAGAGGCTAAAAGGACAGCCGAGGGCACAGCCCAGCCAGGCACAGAGCAGAGAGGACAGGGAAAGCGACCTCAGCCACTAAGTCTGCATGTGCCCGCAGGAGCCAGTGCGGCAGAGCCAGTCCAGCTACTCTCTTGTCGCTGCTGTGACTGAGACTCAGGTAGCAGCCTCAGCAAAGTGCCAGCCCTCGTGGAAGTGACGGAGGGAGAGGGGGCTGTTGAGTAGTCGGAGAGCTTACAGTTAAGGCTGAGGCAGTGATCAGAAGAAAAGACTCAAGTAAAACTCAAAAGGCAGGTGTGTGGCAGAGGAACTGAGCAACTCTTGTGTAGCCCCCAAGAAAGAAAGAAGTACGCTGGGGCGGGTCTGCCCCGTTCCCCCACGCCGGCCCCACACTGATGGCTCGTAATCAGCCATCCTGGGTGAATCACAGCCCAGAGGACTGCAGATCAGGCCTCTGGCCCCCAACCCACTCTTTGCATCCCAGAGGTTAAACATTTAAGCGGACCTTTCCCATCCCAGGGGGCCTGTTGTGCTATGAAATGCCGCGCTTGCTGAGGAAGCCACGACTCTGTTATCCTTTATCCGTAAGGAGCTGTCATAACCAAATAGCTTGGCTGACGTCACAGCTGGCACAAAAGCTCTGACCCCAAAACTCATGATCACTGAGTGGGACCTGCTTCTCCCTCCTGTCCCAGCCAAGTGACTCATCACAGCAGGAAATCACATTCTGATGACTCTGGGCTGCCACACAGTCACACACTTTTGTAAGAGAGAGGTTAGGTCTTTATCTGGTATTTTTAATTACAGAAATAATTTAGGTTCGTAAAACAATTTTTAAAGCCAGACACCTATAAAATAAAAAAGATAGCTCTTAGCCCCTAATCTGCCTTCCCACAGCTCTCTCATTAATCCTATCATGTGCATCTACCCATAACTTTCTGCGTATTCACAGGATAAACGTATGTGTAATAGGAAACACAGTCGCACACTAGGGGTTGTTTGTTTTCGTGATTGGGATCATACTATACAAATGTTTGGTAAGTTTGTTTTTAGTTAAATGAGTATGTGTTTTTCCATTTTACCACTTGTTCTTTTTAAAACTGCCTAGTATCCCAGGGTGTATTCATGGATTAAAATTTATGTAGAATCTTATTGATGGATTTTTAGGTCCAACAAATGGGTGTTCTCACGAGGCCTAGTGGAAAAGGTGTGCGGTAATCATGGTAGCTTTGCAGGCAGACAGGAGAACCCAGGTAAGATCACAGTTGTTGCCCACTGCAGTGACATACACTTGTAATCCCAGCTACTCGAGAGGCTATGGAAGGAGGACTGCACGTTCAGGTCCTGCCTGGGCAACAAAGTACAGCTCCTCTCAAGGAAAGAAAAAGAAGAAGAAAAGGAAAAGGAAAACGCGCTCGCACTACAGGCTTTATGTCTTTAGGGATGAACTGCTCAACCTCTGTAAGCTTTTTCTTTTCTTTTTCTTTCTTTTTTTTTTTTTTTGTGATAAAGAGGTAATAGTAGCATCGATCCTGTAGGCTATTTTCATGTCTAATGAAGTAGCTAACATTTTCTGAGCCCTTAATTTGTGCCAGTAAATGCATCTTAATGGCGTATTGTGTGTTAAATGCATTGTGATAAAACTTTTGATGTATTTAACCCACAACATGCATACTGCTTCTTTGCATACTTGCAAAGCCCTCAACATGATGTCTGGAAAATCGATGTTATTAGACAGCATGAGATGCACTGTGGCACTGTCCCCTGCCATGTCACCACCTGTAAATGCAGCCCCTTCGCCTCCACATGCCAAGTGGCAGGTCTTCACACAGCTCCCCTCCAGCACCCCCTTGGCACCCGCTGTATGTTGTCACTTTGTTAGGACCTCCGGCTCTGCTAGGGCTTTGTGAATTTCACCAATCCTGAGCCCAGTGCCCCAGATCCGTGGTTCATGCTCAGGAATTACAGGACACAGAAGCCTTCTCAGGCTCACCTGTCTGTCACTGCATGGCCGCTGATGTGTCATAAGTGACTCGCTTCTCTGAGCCTGCTGTGGGGTCTAAGCCAGTGCCAGTTTCTTCCCCATTCTTCCCGCCTCCCTTTGGTTCCAGTTCCCTTTCTAAGATGTTGTATTGGTCTCTCAAGCAAAAGCCTTTAGGAAACAGCCCCCCACTGCTCCCAGTGGCCTCCTAAGTGGGACCCAGCTAGGAGTTTCTGAGTCAAGTGTCCCTTTGCTGACTTCTGGGAGGGAGTGGGGCAGCGACACCTTTGCAAAATCCCAGCCTGGCTTAACACCTTGAATCCCCTCCTCCACACGCTGGAGGGTAGACAACCATGCTGAGAGAATGAACGAACTGATACGGGGTGTTTACAGCCCAACTTAGTCCTGCTTCCGCTCCAGGTTCCTGCCTTCTCCTCTTCCCTAAACCAGTCACCATCTCCACTCACTGGTGCCAGGGTCTGCTTCTGTCACCCCCTCCTGCGGAAGCAACACCTCCTGCCTCATTTCTACAGAGCACAGTGCTGTTGAATTCTACCATATTTTCTCTGTGTTCCTGGGCACCATACACTTTCTCTGGTGTCACTCGGCCCTGGTACAATCCTCCTGATGACTACCCATGGTGGGCTCCTATTTCCTTCATGGTGGGCAGTCCCAGTGTCTAGCAAAGGGCTTTGCAAACTGTTCTTATCACGGGAGAATGGTGAAGTTGTGAGATAGTGCAAGTGTTCATTGGCCTTAGCAATTTCACAGTGTCTGTGTCCTGTATTTCAAACGAACACATTGAGGGCTTTGGGACAGGGAGTGGGGTGTGCAGTGCAGTGGTCAGCATTCGTCCAGCATGTGCAAGTCCTAGATTCCATTCCCCTGCATCAAAAAGAAAGAGAAAGAAGACAAAGCAAATTCAACTTAATATCACTTTATACTGAACTATTTAGCGTGATATTATATATATAGTTTCGAATCTTTTGTTTTTCATTTGCATCCCTGTGCACGAGCCTCAGGAACCTGGGTTAGTATAAAATACTCAAGGGCTCCATCATAATGACTACTTACATTCATGTGCACTGGAATCTAACCACTTCTTTATTGGTGGATATTTACAAACCATACCAAGAAGAACATTCTGGTACAAGAGTCTGCATTTCTGGTTATTTCCTTAGGACAAATTCCTAGAAGTGGAGGTCAGAGCATTTTTAAGGCTCTGACCACTTGCTGCCAAGTAGCTTTCCAGCAACATGTACCAAGTCCAGCGCTGCCAGCTGCAGCAGAGAAGAGCCCTTTGACTCCACCACTGCAGCGGCACCTTGTGCTGGGGGAGGGCAGCTTCTCTCCAAGCTCCAGGCAGTCCTGACAATGGGCCCTTGTCCTGCCCATCCCAGCGCCTCTTTCCGCAGCGCCCTCCACCCCTGGCTCCAGGCTTGACTGTCTGCGAGGCCTCTGTTCAGTCTCATCCCACCCCCTTGGCAAGTGCTGCCTCAGAGCAGTGCTGGTGGAGTGCGGAGGGTGAGTGATTTTCCGGTCCTGTGGGGTCACACCCTTGGGGAGCCCCTAGGTAATTGAGGGGAGGGCTGGTAAGAGTTTCTGATGCTTGTTCCTCCATTGGAGGCCAGCTCTGCTCCCCCATGCCAGGTCTAGGGCAGAGATCTGCACATTAAGGACCAGCCTCAGTGACGATGGTCACAGGGACACTGGCCAGCATGGAGGTGACTTCTATTTCCCCACAGGCTCTGAGCCCCTTCATGAATCCCCAGAAGAAGGTGGATTTGAAACTCATCATCGTCGGAGAACTTGGGTAAGCCGAGCTCAGCTCATGGTGTGGGGTCAGGGAACAACAGCCCCCAAGTATAGGAAGGGAGACCATCTCCCCTGGGCCACTTTCTAATTCTGGGTGGCAACAGAAGTGTATTCACCGCCAGCAGGGAGCTCAGTTTCAAGATAGAGACCAGAGATAGTTTGGGCCCTGGCTCTGCAGCACGGAGCTGTGAGTTCTGTGGTCTGGCCTGCAAGTCTGTGCCTTCTGCTGCCTGCCACACCCGGTAGAGACCCACTGTGGGATGTTTCAGCTCTCACCAAACCCAAGCACTTCTACTGGCTTCTACATCTAGAAACTATTCCTACATCTAGAAACTACATCTAGAAACTATTCCTTGGTCCCTTGTTCCTCTAAGTACGGTCCCTGGGCCACAGATAACATCTGAATCCAGATGAAGGGGCAACCATGTTAGGGACCTGGTAAGATTCTGAGAACAGTGTGGCTGTACATACGTGTGTTCACGCACATCTTGGGTTTTGTCTCAGTGTGGGAAAGACCTCTCTCCTTCACCAGTATGTGCATAAGACATTTTACGGAGAATACCAGACCACGCTGGGGGCCAGCATCCTCTCCAAGGTCATCGTCCTGGACGACACCACTTTGAAGCTACAGGTGAGCCATCCTCTCCCGCATCCTGTGTATGCACCCCAAAATCACCCACGTTCCCTGCACCTTCACCTCCATAGCAAAGCACCGCAGGAACAAGGGCTGGTCAAGCAGAGCTGGGCAAACTTCAACTGGGGCCCACTCTGTTCTCCTCACTGAGACACAGCCACACCCACTTGTTTGCCTACTGTCTTGGATGGAACAGAGACAGTACATCCTGCAAAGCCCATTACACTCACTGTCGGGCTCTTTGCAGGGAAAAGGGCTGCTCTGATCTAGTTTCTGGCTCATTGTGGAGCTGGAAGACATCAGGTTCCCTAGCAAACTTGCTGGTTGCCTTGGCCAAGCTACAGGTAGGAACTGAGTCTCCAGATCTGTCAGATGAGAACAGCAACCTTGATGACCCAAAAGCCAAATGAGAGCTCAGGTGTGAAAGTGCTCACAGGATGTTAAATGATGCTGCAGAGGTGTCATGGTGGACCTGGGTGGCCTGGTGTGTGGAAGAACCACCTGCTCCCCACTCCGAAAAGGAAGTGTTGGCCTACTCTCACCTGACAGACCTTCCCCCAGCCCTGTGTCACAGCCCCACGGGGCGGCTGCTCTTTCCCTCCAGATCTGGGACACAGGCGGTCAGGAGCGGTTCCGTTCCATGGTGTCCACCTTCTACAAAGGCTCCGATGGCTGCATCCTGGCTTTTGACGTCACCGATCTGGAATCCTTCGAAGCCTTGAATGTCTGGCGGGGTGATATTCTAGCCAAGATGGAGCAGTCATACCCTATGGTGGTGCTGGGCAACAAAATTGATCTGGAGGACAGGAAGGTACTGTCTGCTTACTTATTCATTCATTCAACACAAGTCATGTGAGTACCCACTGTTACCAGGCACTGTGTTAGGTCTCACATGTACGAAGCTGAATCAGACACAATCCTTACTTCAAGAATTCACAGAATAGTTAGTAGTGGATCCAGACTCTTTGCAAAACAGTTATGATACAATAAGTAAATGCAGCCCTCCACCCTGGAAGTTTGGGGCCCTAGTAAAGAGGCACATATTCAAGTCCAGAATACAGGACAGGTTTCCAACAAGAGGTGGGTTCCCAGCTGATAGGACAGCATGATGTGATCTGAGAACGGAGCAATTCTGTGTAGTTGCTCACCGAACAAGTTGAGGCTTCAAAGAAGGAAGCAGTAGGGTCTGAGGGGTGTTGAATTTGACCAGCATTTCTGCCTGTGGTCAGAGAAGGTCTACATTTATAATTGCCTGGATCCATAACTTCTCTGGGAAAGCAGTAATTTTTCTTTTTAGCATAAGCATAGTCCATGTCATTGGATTAAACACGGGACAACTGGTTCCCAAACAAAGCCCAAAGATGGAACCCAAAAGAGCTATTGGACACAAGTTTTCTTAGTGTTTCAAATAGAGAAAGGTAATAGGGAACTGAATTGTTGTGTTTAAGTTTAGTTTTCACAATGGTTCAAACAGAAAAGTCATGGGAGAACTGAGCGTCACCGGGCAGGGAGGACGGAGTACTCTGGAGAGTGGGGAGGAGCAGGGGAGGGTGCTCCCAAGTGCACCGCCATGGACAGAATGGAGCCTCTTCCTCCTAGGGAAGGGCCTGCCTGTCCAATTTGGACTGAGGAGCCTGGGGAACAACTGCAAGTGTCTGGACAGGACCCGCAGGCTGTGGGCTACCTAAGAGCAAAACTCGTAAGGAGAAGTGTAGGCTGGAAACAGGTAGCTAGAAATCTTCACCTCGGCACTCAGTTCTGGTTGGAAACACAGTGTTGATTCTCCAGTTGCAAACAGCCAGCCTCGGGTGATAACCCGGGCGCTACATTCATTCAAAGGCAATGCCCCCCTCATTTCCCCACTGGGCCAGCCACAGGCAACACTTTTACAGCCAACCTCACACATTGACCCTCCTCGTCCCTTCACTGAGGTCCTAATTCTGGCATCAGATCTTTCTGCAGTCAAGAGGGAAGGAGACGTGGTGGGGAAGCTGGGCCAGTGCTGACTCGACAGCTGTCGCCATGGACAGTTTTGTGCTCTCTGGGCCTGGCAGGAGTGGCAAGCTCTTTCTTCTGTGTGTCACCCCTTTGGGTCCTTAAGAAGCCTCCACCAGGGACACAATACTGAACCTTCCATGACAAGAGTCCTGCCTTCTCCCTCTCACCCTCTTCGATTCCTTACCTCTCAGCCACTGGGCGCCCTGCTTCAGGCCAGCCACCCCTCTGTTGGACACTACCTCCTTCCCGAAGTGCTCCTCTGCTTCTGGGTCCCCTGCAGAAAGTCTCTTCTCTCTCAGATCTCTTAGGTGAACGTCAGGCACCAGATCCCCATGCCTACTAAACTCTGGGACTTGTGTGTCAATGGTCATCCTCAAAAACCATCTTGACCAGAGGCAAGACTCCACCTGCTTCTCCTCCCATAGGAAGCAAAGAGAGTTGTACCAACAACACAACTTTCTCCTTCTCTGAAGGAACCCTTACTAATCATCTTTCTCAGCCTCCTGTATATCCACGCTCATCTGCAAGCCTCGTCTAAGAGCTCCTTGATCACGAGCGTTTGGAGATGTGCGTGGTCACAGGATGGTCTGTCCCTCAACCCACTTTATTACATCCGGCATCTATCAGACTGTATCACTTCCATCCAAACACTCATTTTCCGTCGTGTTTCATATGTCTGTGGGTTGAAGGGTGGGAAGCTGAGGGGAATTCAAGACCAACTCTGACTTTTTCTTGGTGAAATAAGAGGCACTGCCTTCTGGTGAAAGGAAAGGGACCAAGTAGAAGGCATAGGAGTGCTGGTGAGGCTTACTCTTGTGAGAAATAGGAGGAAGAGCTGCTAGAAGACAAGGACAAGAATTGATGGGTAGCACCAACGGCCCAACTGAAAGGGGAGACCATGACCATGGCCTGAGGTGTGAAGATCTTTCATGGCCTTTTATGGGGCAAAT